>CAIGRS010253052.1:0-11506 GCA_903798395.1 Fraxinus floribunda
TTTTTTTTTTTTTCTTTCCTTCTTTTTTTGTTCTATCATTACTGTCGAGTACTATAGTCAGACTTACCAAAGAGGCCTCTATTGTTTGAGGAAGCAGGATATGTACAATACGTGTTTCACAATCATAATGAATGTCGATTTCTGATGTAATCATGCTTCAAAGAAGTAACAACAGATCTGAACAAAAACTAAATCAATTGCACATTAATTCTTCCTAAAATTTGTACAATGGGTAAACACAAACTCGATAAGCAAGGGAAAAAAAAAAAGTCGACTCTTCGCTGCTGATCATATCTAAATCTTCAAGTAAAGATTGAGATTAGTAGTTCAGAAACTTGTGAGCTTGTAGTAACAGTTGCTTCCACGAAGAAGAATCTGATAGCCTTTGCCACAGGGGCACCTGAAATGAAGAACCAGGAACTCCCCCTTCCTCTCTACCCACACAGCTTCCTCAGCAGGTTCTTCAATCTCAGTCTCAGATTCATCCTGCAACAATTAAACATACAACATCTCCATTAACAGAAAAGTAAATGGCCAAAATATCAAATGACAACTCTGATGAGAACTTGAATTTGAGAATGATTGATTAATGTGCAAATGATATACAATAATCCCGACAGAATCCAGATGCATAAATTGAAAAACAAAATCGAACAAGAAATCATAACTGACATTGTAGAGATTCTAACTTAAGAAAATAAGCAACATACTTGTGAAGGCAGGCACATAAATCGTATTCACGAAATGAATTATTTGGGAAGAATATACCTATAATGATTTCTTTACATGCAAAACAACACATAATAATTAATATCAACAAACTGCAGACGCATAAATTCAATTTGGGGTTTAATAAAGATTGAGCCAAGAACATAATCCAACAAGAAATCATATCCAACAATTTAAAGAGTCACCGCAACATGAACTTAAAGATCCCAACTTGAAACATAAGCCAGACACTCGTATAGACAGACGCGAAAATCAGATTCAAATTTGTGAAATAAATCCTTTCCACAAATACACCAAGAAACATCCAAAAAGTTGCAAGATCATTTCAAACAGGCATAAAACACAGAGAATATGAATTAAACCGAATAAATGAAAATAATTGAGACCTTGAGATTGTTTTCAGTATTGTTATCTTCAGAGCCACTGTCTTCGTGTTTGCCCTCTTCACTTTCGTGCAGGACTTGATTCCACCACTGGTTCATCTCTTTCAGCCTCTCCCTCATTTTGTTAAGCCTCTGAAAAATTAACACAGACCATTAACAGTCTTTTCATGGCAATGAAAGTCAATTAAATTTCACAATCAAAACAGGAATTAAGAAATATATAACAAAAATTGCAGTGTAGAACAAATTGACCTTGGTATTAGGACTTTCCCTTCTGCTTGGGGACCGAGAATACTTTCTAGCAGCTGGTGGCCGTGGAGGCGTGGTGGTGGTCACTGCCTCGTAATTGACAGCAGGAATAGGATCAGACATTGTCCGGTAGAGACATGCCGGGACATGTGGCGGTGCCTCCACTAGAGGTGGCGCAGTTTCTTGAACTGCATTTGACTTGGAGCCCTCTTCTAGTTGCGGGTTCAAGATTGAGTCATGACCAGCCGAAAATCCTGAGAATTGTGCAGCATTCATGGCGTCAGAAGTGTATATCGGCTCGGATACAGTACGGCGAATAAGGGATGGTAAAGGGTTTGGAAGTGGGAGTTTAGTGAAGCCGGGGAAATGGTTGTTAGTGGAGGCGGAGTGGAGAGTGGCCCTTTTGGGAGAAGGTTCTTGTAAGGACGGTGGTGGCTGTCTTTTGGTGGAGCCGCCGCAACAGTTGGTGCATTTTTCGAGTAAGCCACCACCAGAGGTGGTCTTGGAGGGAATGCCGGTGGTGGAGCAATGGAGAGGGGCGTGGGCGTCCGGAGAGAGGTGAAGCAAGGAGAGACGATTGGTGGCGCCGGATTCAAATCCACCATCTTGTTCTTGGATTTGGTGGAGGAAATCTTGTTCATCTATCATTTTTTCTTCAATCTTTGAAACCGTAATAACTGTTTTTCGAAGGCGAGTGTGAAATTGGAATAGAGGGTGTGTACTTTTATAAGAAAAATTTTGTCACGTCACGTGGTTTTCCGAAATGACAGCTTGTCACGTGCCTGGTTTCACCTGCTTTTTGGCCATTTGACCTTAAAATAGTGAATAACAAGAGTTTCTATTTAAATTTTAATTCTCAGTATATTTAATTATATAACCTTGTAATGTCTATGATAAAAATATTAATTTATTGACCCCCGGGCATAGTTTGGTGGTACAAAGAACAATAGTGAGGTAGTCTCTGCTGAACTGACAGCCGCAGTGTGAAGGTTCGATTCCTGCATCTAACAATGTTTGAAATTGGACTTTTTATAGGCACCAGTATGACAGCTCTTGTACTCTGATCAGCTGAGGCACATCCCGCGATTTACCTCATCCACGATGCTCTAGGGGCGGGGCAGTGCGGGCCCTCAAAGTTGGGATTCAACCTTTAAAAATATTAATTTATTTGTTGGATGACATGTAGGAATGAAAAATAAATAATATTGCCATGATGTGATATTTAGATGGATTTCATTGATTTGATATTTTAATTATCATCTTAAATGTAGAATTTAATATGATAAATCAATTAATACAACATCGTCAATGGTTAGTACACACCACTCATGAATAACAATATTCATGAAAGGAGGCCATGGTCATATCAATATCCAAATGAGTAACTGTAAGAATGTGTCGCAAGTGTTCTGATAATAAATTCAAATTGTTTTAATGCGTTGGATGCCATCCAAAGCTATCAATTCATGCGCATAAAGGGGCGGTTCTCGATTGCATTGCAAAATCGACACGTGTCCCCCCTGTTTTTGGGTTTGTCCCCACCCCTGTCACACCATCTTTTTCCTAATAGCATTGTGAACATGGTTGCATCTAAGGTTATGTATAAAACTGTGACAATAAAAAAAAAAATGTTAATTTACATGAATCAAGAAAAATGTCATTTTTCCCTCCAACAGCTCGACTGTCACCACCTCCCTTCCCTCCTAACCTCATCGTTTTGGGAGTCATAGGCTCTAGGCTTAAGGGAAGTAGTGGCGGGAATGGTGGTAGTGAGTTTGGCAAAAGAAGAGGTTTAAGAATAGAAGCTTCAGAAATGGCAGAAGTATAAAATAAAATCATTTAGTTAATCAAATTATGCCATTACAACATCTAAGTATCTAACCAGCTAGTATGATTCTCCGATTCTACCAAAACATATTACAGATGATAGAACACGTCTTGAAGTGGTAAAAAGTCAACTAAAGATGCAGTTTTTGCGATGAATATTCTTCAAGTTCGTAAACAAATGCTCCAGAAACATAAATTACATTTCTAACATTGATTTTAATTGACATTGTAACACTATCTAGGGAGCAAGAATTGACTCCCTTTGCTATTACTTCCCAGTCTATGAACTGAGTTGATTTTGCTCTTTCTTCATTTCATCCCAAGTTAGGAGCGATATTGCTTAATATTATCGTTGTTTCTTATCGTTTCAACAAAGAAGAAAATTCTAACTTATCTGAACAGAAGTTGGCCAAAAATTAGCCAAGAACAGCATAACATTCACTGAATACCCTGGAAAGAAAATCGTGAATCAGTGGAGCAACTTGAACAAAAATTGCTGCAGCCACTGCAATTTAACCTGTACGCAAATCATATTCTGCTTCAAGGCTTACATTAACTTTTCATTTTCCCTATACATTACTTAGCATCTTTCAAAAGATTGTAGATGGTGATCATGGAGTTATCTAACCAATGGCACGTTTTCTAATAAGAGATCAGAAGTGCCAAAATTACGATGCTTTCCATCGGCTACATTGATCAAGTGGAAGCCTCTACTAGGAAGCTGGTTGATCAGAAGAGTTTCTAATTGGCAAGCGATGCTCTTCCCGGGTACCAGAAAATAGAGGAATGAGGCATTCTGCATTCCTTCCTTCAAGCGATGTGCACGGATTCGACCCTCAAGATCATCAGTCTGAAGTTAAAAGTTAAATGGAAGTCACAAGTTTACGTGAAATGAAGAAAAACTCATATTTTTCATTAACAAATTTAACATTAAAAAATTGAAAACCTAAACGTTTAGATAAGTGAGAGACAAATACCTCTCCAACATAGAGATTTTTGTCAGGTCTAAGAATCACGTATACAGTTGAATTGCCAATGACTGATGGAGGCGGTTGTTCCCTGGCAGCAACTAGAACACATTTCATTGCTGAAAGCTCTAATGCATTCTTCCTTTGGTAAAGCTCAATTAGCCATTTCTGATAGATGCTAATTACAGCATTCTCCACTTCCATACGAAACTTTTCCACTGGGTTCAATGACTCAGTCAGGGGGCCCACAGCTTTTTCTGCATCATCACTTAGTTTTTCAGTAGCTTTATCAGATACATGAACATCTGTAGAAGCAGTCAAGTGCTTTATTTTTGGCTGATATGTTCTAAATGGATCTTTTGCATAAACTGAACGATACAATTCATCGGCTCTTTGAATTAATGGTTTTGGAATCCCTTCTCTCTGAGCTGTTTCAAATGCCAGGCTTTCTTTACAAATCCCGTCAATCAATTTCCATGTTGGTATTGTTTGACCATCTATACATTCTGTTCCCATAGCTTTATAAACAGCATTCTTAGTTCGCAATGGCAAATCAAAAATCCCATGCAAGTGCGTTGACACAATACCCAGGCAACCCATTGCATCGAGAGTTTCTATTACACTACCAGCAATACATGTCCCTTTTGCTGTTTCAGTCCCTCTGCAAATTTCATCTATAAGCACGAGAGTGTTTGAAGAAGCTCCCATGATAATAGAGCGAATCTCTGACATTTCAATCTGAGATATCAATATGAAGATAAAGATAAGAAAATAGCAAATTTTCCACAATGGTACATTATAATGTAAACAAAGTGACTCTATCTGTTACTCAAATGTGGATCATTGACATCAACATCAACTGTCTATTTACCATCATCGATGAACAAGAAGCCGCTACCTCAATAAAAAGGTATTTGACTGCAGGCCCGTCTCAGCCTCATTTTTTGTGAAATCTAGATGGTAGCATTTAGCATGCCTATACCCTCCATCCCTTGTGCACGCCAAATTCAGAACAAAATAAAAAGATGTACAACCAAAACGCAAAAGAAAATCAATTTATTATGAATATTTAATTTTTACATTTGATCAATTAATTATGAATATTTAATTTTTAAATTTGATTATTATATTCCCCACCATAGAAATTAGGCTTGACATTGCAACTGTGACAACATTTTGTGTTCTTCCTAATGGTTGTAACACTACTACTATATGGAAAAGGCATACTGTCCGACCAAACAAAAGAATGCAAACTACCATGGTTAAACTGCCCAATATGTAATTAGGTAATCAGCAATGTGTTACAAAAATAGGGCATAACAGGGTTCAGCAGCTAACATCTTATGCTCCAAAAGATACATGCAAGTCATGTAGAATTGTATTTTGTGTACAAATATAGTGTCCTTAAGTGCAAATGTGATTCTCTCTGCTTGTATTGCTGTATATATTGTAAAAATAAATAAATAAATAATCTTTGGTATTATAATATAAAGCAACCTGAAATGAACTCTTTCCATCAGCAGGGCTATCATAAGATTTCATGTGCAACATAATGGAGTCAAAATGAGGAATAATAGCAGACTCTGCAGGCACCATGAATCCGCAAATTCCAAGTAATGCTGCAGCACAAATTGATCGCAGCAAGCTTGATTTCCCACCTCCATTTGGCCCCGTCAAGAGAAATAGTGATTTCATATCAACTGTGTTCCGTATTGCACTAACATGTGCTGCATCAAACCAGTAAGGAGATAGCCCTGTTATCTTCATCCCATCAGCATCTTTATCCTGCAATGTTCCACGTTCATACTTTCAGATTTGACTGTCCAGAAATAAAGTGAACAATTACAGTCCAGGATCATATGGCCTTTATATTTCTGAATAACCCTTCAACATCTTCATCACGCAAGAAACTGACGCAGGACACCCTTCAGAGTTTATAGCATTAAAGAAATTGATAGTGGGTATTGGTGGGTGACATCCACCACATGTAATATACCCAATTTCTAACATCAAAGGTCCAGCAGCAAATTCCGCAAATATCATACACAAGCACAATTATTTTCTCCATGAGCTAGAGAGCTCTACAGCCTAAATTAAGCCTCATTCTTCATGAAGATTATGTATGAAAGGTCGAAAATAGAAAAGGATTATTGATACCCAAGGAGAATCTACAATGCTATTTTGATCTAGATCATTCATTGTTTCTTCATAAGCATCTTGGAGGATTTAAGCCGATTAAAGATGATGTTATAAGTCTGAATCCAATAGCCAGGATTGAGAAAATTGAGGGATTACCTCCAAAAAAAAAGGCTTTCCAAGAACTATGCAAGAAAAAGGTTGTGATTTAGCTTTAATATTTTCAACAATTTGTGTCCACGGAACACAAAATGACAATATCCAAAAAGAACATACAACCTTAATAGAAATCAGTTCCAAGTAAAAAATATACCAGTTAAATCATAAATTCGTAATTGGTGCTTTCGTAAACTACCTTAAATCTGTGACGTTGATTGAGAGTTGGGAAAACCCATTTTCTTCTCCTCCCTTCACTGGATAAAAAACAAAGTGCACATTTCAGGAATTCAATTCAGATCAGGAGGAAGCAGTAATTAAAAAGATTAAAAAACAAAGATCAGAAGTACAGGGAAGCCCTTGTCTTTGGCATAAAGAATTTGTGAATTTCTGTTGCAGAAAATCATTTTTGAAGATCTTAAAATCATGTGGCAAGTACTAATAGAACTCTATATAGGGATGGCAACGGGCGGGTATAGGACAGGTGGGCCATTCCTACCCCCGTTCCGTCGGGTATTTCTGTTATCTTGTCACATTCCCATACCCGGTCAAAGCGGGAGGGGATGGGGTGGGGCAGGTCCCCCTACTCCATTTATAGCCCCATTTATTTTTTGCTCTTTTTTTATGTCTTTAGTTAGTAAATATTATTACTTTTTTTGCTAATTTGTTAAAAACAAATCTTTAAAAATGATGATAAATCTATGTTTGATAAAAAACTTAAATTTGAAATTAATTTGATAAAAAACTTAAATTTAAAATTAACTTTATACGGGGCAGGGACTATCCCTGTCCCCACCCTGTTTACCCGGTTAGACGGGTAATCCCCTCCCCAAATGGGGCAAGCCCCACGGGTATCGGGTTTTTTTGCTATTCCTAACTCTACATAAATCGCAAGTCTACTATTCTCATAATCTAGTTCGGCGTAAGCGGATTAAGCATGTGGAAATGCATAGACATTCGAACATAAGTTGACTGATATGCACTCAAACATCCACTAACCAACTTATCTTATGGATAGGTCGAATATCTGGTTTAGAGGGATTAAAAGAAAAATTGCCTAAGTTAGAATACCGGCTCTGTATATCAATGCGTACCCAACGTTCTTCTGATCCATAAGAAAAATCAACATTCCCTCGCACAATTCAAAAGGAAGAGAAAAAAAGCACTTAAATGCAACCTCACATGGCCAAATAATGCCTTTGCAATGACAAGCAACATGGATGCAAAAACTAGGATATTGATCTTTGTCTGTAGCTCCATAGAAAGTTCCCTTAACAATTCCAAGACCTTTGTTTTTGCCTTCTCACCAGCCTCATGATACCTGAAAACCAAATGGAAGTATAAGCTAAAATTAAAGAAAAGGCAATTAATGAACAAAAATATGAAAAATGAATTCCATTACCACAATGAATAATATAAGTACCTTGCTAATGCTTCTTCCACCTTCAATGTGGTGTACCATTCTTCTCCAACTTTTTTACCTTTCAAATCTAGAGCAGATTTTAGCTGTTTAATTTGTTCTTCTCCAGGCGTACCAGCCCAAACAGAAGGCACAAAACGTTTTCCCTTGAACCATACAGCTTCATGCTCACGAGAATATAATATCTCGCCCTTTGGCCCTCCAAGTGGAGCTGTAGTAGCTTTGATTCTTGAAAGTATAGGAAGGAAATCTTCTTTGACCTAGAAGACGTTGACATCCACTTTAAACTTAAACTCGGTGGTAAAGGATTCCAGGTTATTTCATTTCTAAATGCTACGAGGTCTGCAGCTCAGAGGGATGAATAAAAGCTTAAACTTTGATGTTGAGAGATTCTATTAGAGATGTGAAACTATGCTAGGATCTCCTACTTAGTGTTAGTAATTCACAATCCTTCCAAATTAAAAAAATTATTTTCTTTAAGATTTATAATAAAACATTTATTACCTTCATCTTTTCCGGATGGAAAAAAAATAAAAAATACAAGGTTTGTTAAATAAAATGAGACAATTCACCAAATTAATATTGGAGTTGTGTTAGCTTCCATTAAGTTTTTGCTACGAACAAAGAAAATGAGAGACAAAGCATTTATTGGAACCACAGTACAAAGAACTAACAGGGAAACCTCTAATAGCAGAGAGCTTTAAACTAACCATTTTACTACACTTTTCTCAATCCATAAACCTCAGTAAGTTTTTCATCAATGAATATATTATGTCTCTGTTGTAAGATTTACAGAACAGGAGGAAAATTTGAGCTATCAAGAGCACCAAGTATATGTAACTTTCCTGTGCTACGTACAATCACAAGAGATGAATGAGACTACTAGTACTTTGTGAGGACTCTGAAAGACTTACCGCTATAGATAAGGCCTCTGCAGCTTCATCCACTTCTGCAAATTCTTCCTCTAAATGAATCCTCTTGATGCGACCTTTCCATGAAGACTCCATATCTTCAAAAAACTCGTTTGGTATTGCAGTATAGGAGCTCATCTTCTGATCTTTTTCGCCTTCTAAAGAGATTATCTCACCAATTCTACAAGATACAGACTTGCATTCATTCACCTGAGAGTAAGAAGATCAAATGACATTAGACCCATTAATCGATTGCTACTCAAAGACATTTAATAGTGTAAAGTGTCAACAAACTGTGGGAAAAAGTAAAATATAAGCACAAAGTTTCAACGTGTTACTCTTTCCTTTTAACACATGATGAGTTTGAATAAAGAACGGAGAGCAATTTATACAAAGAGTTTACTTACTAATGTCTCCAATTCAACTTTCAACCCAGTAGCCACCCAAGTAGGACCCATTAATAACTTCAGGATTGCATTGAGCTCCGGACTACTGTACATTTGCAGTATGTCGTCAAGCAAGCTTTTAATTTTGCAAAACTCAATATGATTGACCTCCCTCAACTCAAGCAACTTCACAAGCTGAAGATGGACAAGAACAGAGACAAAAAATGACAACCATGAAACAGAGAGACCAAAACATTTACAAAGATACAGCAATGGTCAAAAATATTGTAACAATCATTATCTTCTACAAAAGAAAAACTGTCAGGTGTAGTGAATATAAGATATGCAGATATTGCACTCATACATGCATGTGATTGTGAGACAAGTAGTTATAGAGTTGGATATATGACTACTGACAAAAATGATGGCAGAAAAGTTATTCATAAAAAACAATTGAACATCTGACTTACTGCCAAAGTAGAAGACAGTATCAATGGCATTCACTAAACTGATCTGGACAAACCATCATCATGACCATAATTAATCATAATGCAATCAAACAGTCATCCAAAACGTTTTTTGATTTTATCTTTGTTACACAGAAATAAGAAAAAGTAGAAAGATGCCTGAGAAATCCAGAAATTTGAGTGGAGATTACGGTACTCGAGTATAAACTTTGAAGTCCCCAACTCATTTAGAAGAAGTCACTCGTAAAACCCCAGAATAGGACATGTTGAGAATAAATTTAGAACCATAATTAACATATTCACCAGCAATTGATTGTGCAATGGTTTGGCTAAGGCAACAATTTCCTTAGTGGCACAACTCTACTTAATTGACAGCCATATGTTCTGACTATGAAATTTTTCATAGTTTTCATTAGTTTTGTGAGCAAATGTATGGGAGACAACGCGAGCCAGGTGAAAATATACTAGGCAACTCAATCCGGATTTAACTTCATGCCAGTAACTCAGTAATTATGATAGAAGAATTTTTTCAGCTTCTTTGAAGTCATGATTTCTTATCAATAATTAAGAAATGAGAAATGAACAACTATTATAGATGATATGATCCAAAGTCCAAACAAAACTGGTTTATCAGTTTCCGAGATTCAAAACCGACAAAAGATGTTGTAAAAAGCTCTATTGTACGGACACCTCAACCAGGATAGCGTACCTGTATCCAACACGTGTTGGATACCGATACTACTCGGACACTCTACCATGATCATTTTTCTTTTTTATTAGAAATAATATATATATTTTAACTAAAATTTATGAGTAAATACCAAATAGGTACTCACATTTAAAAGTTTTCAACAAGAAAAATTAATAACAAATATAAAACTAAATTCATACAACATAAATTAAGAGTTTTAAAGAATTTAATCGACGTGTCACAACGTATCATATCAGTACTCTTTTAAAAAATTACATGTTCACATATCCAACATGTGTCGTGTTTGGACACACGTATCTATGTCGGTGCATCATATGTGAAAAGCAACTCAAAAGATTATTATGAATTAGCACCATCTTTTCGTAACGAGCAATATACAAATTACTAGAAGAAAACAGAGTTTCTCTCAAACACAGTTACTTGTGACCACAATCCACTTTGAAAAATCAAGCTTACTGGTCAAAAAATTAACTCGGAGCTGATTTTGCACACATTGGATGATATTACTATACAATTAGCAATACATTTACGGTGAGAAAGGCATTTGGCCATTTACGTGAGAATATACTATGAACACATACAAGGTAAAGGAATCTGACCTTGGTTGAAGGAACACAGGTAAATTCAGGAATGGAGCATGTTATATTGCTCATAAGTTTGCATGCTTCTGCAGACAACAAAAAAAATCTTTTTAAACAGTGTAGAAAAAGAAATGATAATACAAATGAAAAATTTAAGGAAACCTATACAAACTAGTGAGAGTTGAACATGCATTGCACTTTATTTTGAAATATTTTTTAAGTGCTGTAAAAGTAATATTTGATACCAATTTATTGGGAGGATTTGATGAGTCTCAAACGAACTAAAGAAAATAAAATTTAAAATAGAAATTTAAGAGAAGAAAATTGTATTCTCAAAATTCAACTTCTATAATTCAAATTTTTTGTAATAATGGAACACTATAAATGAACGACATTTTTATACTACATTTGATACATAAGAATTAATTGCTAATACATAAATTAACAGCCATTAAAATTCCTAAATACATGAATAGAAATAAATTCATCTATTAGAAAATTCCACAATTATTTATAGCTCTAATACAACTCTCTTACAATTACTAATTTTTTTTTTAAAAGGTAATCAAAATTTTATTAAT
>CAIGRS010253055.1:0-14664 GCA_903798395.1 Fraxinus floribunda
TTCTATCAAACGGACCCTTATAGTAAAGAAGGGGCACAAATATTGCAATTTCACAATCCTTCGCCTCACCAAGGTATAATTTGACAAACTAATAGCGATAATATAAAGCAATCATGCTACGTGTACATTTTTTTTTTACATCTTTGTTAGCGCTCTTCCACGTGGATTCATCAAAGTTGTTAATTTTGAACTCATCTATTAGATCATTGCACAAATTTCTTTCACATAGTGAGTTTGTCAACCACGATGTCATTCAAGAGTGTACATCTAGCATTATTCTAATATAAAAGGGTATATTTTTTCGAGTCTCCAACCTTTTTCCCAACATTTCATTCGCGACACCCATTTCTTCGGTCTTTTAAAAATATACATGCAGTATCCTCAACTACCAAAAAAATCTATTTAGATTTTAAATTTTCAAGCGACACGCACGTGATTTTTAACTTAAAAGGTAAAATTATTCAAAAAAAAAAAATTCCTTTATTTCGAACTTAAAATCGTGACTATTTCTAATTATATTAGATATTACTCTTTTATTGATAATTTTACCCTTTAAGTCATACACCACGTGGATTTTGTGTGGCCAATTAACGTCATAAACTTTTTTATGAGGTCGAAATATGCGTACAATGTTAAAAAGTTGGGGGCATGATAGCACATTTAGTCTCTGTTTGGGAGAAATTAAAATCAGATTTTGATAAATGTAGTTAAAAAGGTGTGAATCCCACAAATATACACTAGAAATTATTTTTACTTGAATTAAAATCTTAACTGAACTTTGGGCTTATAAAAGGAATTTTTACTCAACCGTTACATTTTCTTTTTTCCTACCATTTCCCTTTAACAGCATTTTCCTCCCTCCAATTTTTCTTTCCACCACACCAAACTTCCACTCAGATCTAGAAAAGGTGGAACGACTTAACGTAACGCTACTAAAAAACTTTACTGCGTTTTTAAGGACTCTACACTACACACAAACATTGCCTATTTTTGCTTCTTTATCTGTAATTGAACGTTGATCATCAGCATTCAACGCTCTGTAACTGTGCCTGTCACCCAAGAGATTTCAAGGTTAGTAGAATTTAAATCTATTGAATTTACTCTGTAATGTGCTAAGTGCCACTATTATTTGTAGGTGGTTATGGTTATTGGGTTTGATTGCAGTGAAATTGCAGGTGTTGGCGAAGTGGGTTTGTTGTTTTTGTTCGTTTTGTTTTTGTATATGTTTATGATATATCTGTTCGTTGCTTGCTTGATTGATTAATTGAATGGTTAGTTTTGTATGATCTGGTAAAATGCATCTATATGCTTGCTGAATCTGAATTGTATGAATGCAATTGAAGTTTTACTTTGCCGTCTTCTGATTTGGATCGGGCATATGGCGGGCTGTCTGTCTCGCCATGTCACTATCTGTATACGGCACATGCGTTTTTCTTTGGATTTAATAACGTTTTCAAATGTTATATCTAATTACGTGTTTTAGCAGAGTGAAAAATAAATTTATGGAGGGGTGTGATTGGTTTGACGAATGATGCTTCACTAATGTGGGATGCTTTGATACTTCTCCACGAAATTTATGAGAGAACTGTAATCAGACTGTATTTGGCTGGTCTCAGTTTACGAAATTTTTTAGGAAAAGGTGAAAACTCATGCGACTTGATACGCTTAGATCATAGTTCATAGTTGAAACAGTTGCCCAGGAGTTGACCAGAAGCATAAGTGGAGCTTTTCAATTCTGTTTTGACATGAATGAAGTAGGGACTTGCTTAGTTCCTTGAATAAAATTGTATTTTGACTGCCCAGAAGCAATACAAAGTATGAATTACTAGAAAAAGGATTCAGTCATATATATCATTAGACAAGCATTTTAGTTAATGGGATTTGCTTGGAAGCGGTTAGGTGCCACTATATGCAACATGATTTTCACTGTGCACGTCGTCGTGATTTTGGAGTTACTGTTGCTCACTGACTCCCTTTCCACAATAATATCTGTTTGAAAAAGTACAGAGGAAATAAAGCTGGAGTCGGCACAGGAGACACAGGCACTGAAGACGTCAGGAATTGGTCAGATCCGATATCGATCACCATCGGCTGCTGAACTTTTAGAATCTCAACAAGGCCAAGCCGAGCTACTTCAAATGGAGAAAATATCGAGGCGAACCAGACATGAGACAGTCTATGACAAGATACAGAGATATCGTTGTGCCATACTCATGATCTCGGTCCCTGTCATACTCATCATTCTTCTGTGCTTTCTCATACCATTGCGCAACTCTGCCAGTTCAATCGAGTCCTTTCCTCGCAAGTTCTCTCCGAATCCCAAAACTAGAGGCTATGCTGTGATTTTTGATGCCGGAAGTTCTGGTAGTAGGGTCCACGTCTTTTGCTTTGACAAGCAATTGAATCTTATTCCTATTGGCAAAGAACTCGAGCTTTTTGTGCAGGTAAGTTTTCCATGCCCATAGAGTGACTGACTTAAACTTTCTTTTGTCATGCTCCAATTCTATCTATTGAAAAAATGTAAGGATGCTAAAAACCATGTTCATATCATGTAGCGCCCCATACATCTGCTCAGGGGGACCAGAAAATGCCCTGTACTATGTATTTATGTTGTTATATGCAGTTATGATTGCTTTGTTGCCTCCATTTAATTGTACATTTTGCTTAAATATAGCTCTGAATGATTGTATTTCTACTTGGAGACGCAGTAATTTACATATAAATGATTTGTTTTTTCCATCTTTATTGTCTATAGTGTTGGGCGTATGCCTTAAGAAGCTCTTATTGGCAGAATTGATGCGATCTAGAAGAGCTAGTAAGAAGAGGGAGAGAGACAAAAGTTAATGTGGTCTGACGTGGTTGCAAAAGATTAACTTTATTGATATATTAATAATTGAAAGAGTGGCAGAAAATGATATACAAAGTCTGGCTTCGTCTTCTTCTTGTTGTATGACCTAAAGGAGTAGCACTGAGCCTGTGGGCTAAAACTTACAAGAACTGCTGTTATACGAGTGTCTGTGTATTTATGAATATGTAAACACAAACATTTTAAACACGTAAATAAATGCACAAACATGTCATAGAAAAATCAGTATTTTAAAACTTCTTTTTATTTTCCTCATACTCTGTGTTTATCATGTCTCAGTCTAATTTTGATATTATAGAAAAAACCAGGTTTGAGTTCATTTGCAAATGACCCCAAGGCTGCTGCTCACTCTCTGCTAGAGCTTTTAGAGAAAGCAGAAGCTGCAGTTCCAAGAGAATTGCAGCATGATACACCAGTCAGAGTCGGGGTTAGCAGTTTTCTGCTTCAGTACCTTCGTGTCATTAATTTTTATTTTTTATTGCTGAGCCATTCATGTGGAATACTAATTATGATGTCTATACAGGCAACTGCAGGTCTTAGGCAACTAGATGGCGATACACCAGACAGGATATTGCAAGCGGTGAGCATGTTTCATCCTTAAGATTTTGCCTCATTTTTTTTCCATTTTAGTTTTTTTGTCGGTAAATATTTATTTACTCAAAATTCCTTGCTAAAAGGTAAGGGATCTTTTGAAGAACAGAGGCACATTCAAGTCCAAGGCAGATTGGGTCACCGTTCTCGATGGAAATCAGGAAGGTGCTTATCAATGGGTATGTCATTGTAAAATAGTTTTTCATGTGCTTATAATACTTCTGGTTCCCAAACTGTTCATATAATAATGAAATAAATGTGCTTCTCTCTTTTGGTACACTTCATAGAGAACAAGAACTTGGAAGATCACTGGTGAGGCAGTTGATATTATTTATCAATAGATCCCAGATGCAATATGATCATTAATTTACTGTATAGAACAACAAAGTGTCAATTGTCATAAAGAAGTAAAAATTTGTCGAAAACTGCAAAATTTTTGTTTGTTGAATGGTAGAATTATGGAAATCGTAACTAATGAAATTGGATGTTGCCTGTGAAAGGAAAAGAGAGAGATGCTAAAAAAGAGAAATTGTTTGTGGTCTTACCTGAATTTTATAAGAGTTGTTTATTTGACCTGCAGCGGAACTGTACTTTTAAGATCTGACCGCATAACCTAGCTACTAGTATCTAATTTCCAGCCTATATAGATATCTCAGCTCGTGTTTCATTTTAATACTAGTTAAAAGTTTAGGATTAACAAGTTACAATATATAAGGTGGAAAACATTTAGTCTTCAAATGAAGACGCATTCACGTGCTAAAGCGTATTCCTATGGCTGATGAGCTTACTTAAAGTGAGCTGTACACTTTAAATTACATGAAAATTGCGGTAGAATGACTCACAAGTAACATCGATTGCTTTATTATTATTTTTTTTCTTATGCTGATATATTATTACTTGTTATCAGCTGTGGTTGTGGAATTATTTAGAATTTTGTCATGTCTATGCAGGTGACAATCAACTATCTACTAGGGAATTTGGGTAAAGAATATCCGTCTACCGTTGGAGTGGTTGATCTTGGAGGTGGATCTGTACAAATGGCATATGCCATCTCTGATGCTGATGCTGATGCTGCAAAGGCTCCTAGATTATCAGATGGAGAGGATACTTATGTGAAGGAAATGTATCTCAAGGGTAGAAAATATAACCTTTATGTCCACAGGTTTATCTCTCTCTCTCTGATAAATTAATATTTGTTCTTTGTAGAGGATCACTTCCTGGAATAGCATTCCATGGAATACGTCTCCCCCTATGTAACTACTCTATCTTGCTACCCCCTATGTAACTACTCTATCTTGCTAAATGATTGAGCTTTTCATTCCTTCCTTTAAGAGTATAATGGCTGATTAGAATTTACTCTTTCGTTATAGAGGAAATATCCTTTTATGCCCCCTCTATATATAACTTATGACATGTATTTGATGAACAGTTACTTGCACTATGGCTTACTGGCAGCACGAGCTGAAATTTTGAAAGTTGGAAAATCTGGCAATCTATGCATCTTGTCAGGTTATAACGGTATGTTTCTTTTTGTTCTGATTTCACATTAAATATTGGGGCAGAATGGTGCTCATTGTGTGTGTCTATCGATCGAGTTGATGTTGATGTTGTTACTTTCATTCTCACAAAGGTTAGAGATACAGTTAAATCAGTGAACCCTAAATTCCTTGTAAACCATATTAAAAAATATTCATTTCTATAACTTAAATCAATATGATAGACCCTAAAAGGAACATAAAATTGAAAATTAATATTCACTTTGCCAATGCTTTGAAGAAAGCAACATGATAAGAGCACTACAACATAGACTACATATCAACCACTTAGTGACACTGCCTGCCTTCAGAAGTCGCAAATACTCGCTGATAGGATTCTATTATTGCTTCCTGTTCATTTTGTAGTACAATTCACAAGGTTTCTTGGGTGACATATAACTCTTAAGTGTTACTTTTTTTTATACATCTTAAATGGTATTATGCCATAAGGGGAAAACTTTGTGCCTTCAAAAGGTATACACTTGCAAACTAATGAGAAACAAAGTTATCGAGAAAGTGAGAATCATATGATTTCTCCAGATAAAATTGTTTGTTCATTCATGCTCTTCTCTGCTATATGGCTAAGGATCTGGAGGGTGTTGGAAAGTTTACGTGTCAATTCATCACCATTTAGCATAACAAGCAAGGCAAAACTTAATACCAGAACAAAATAGGGGAATTTTTTTCCCAAAATAAGACCTTCATAAATTATTTTAGCTATAACACACTTGTTTGGTCACTTCACCATTAAAATCCCATGTCCTGGCCAATGAGATATTATTTTTAAGTGGTATCTTAATGGGACAATATCCCTTTTTGGGTCTCTCTCTTTCACTAGCTCGAATAGGGAATAGGTTCCACAAATAAGCTGCTGAAGCACAGTGCTCCAGGGTTCTCAATGCAATTGGCTTCCTGGATCAATAGTTGATAAAAATAGTTATGTATTAATGAATTATTGGTTGATGATTGACATCTTTGCGTAACTCTTGATAATAAATATAACCTTTATCCATCAACAATAAAAAAAGAAAAAAGGAAAAATACAATGTGATGTTTAATTTTCATATTTTATCCAATTTTTTTCTCTGTGGAACACTTGTGATAAGGCTATTAATGGCTTGGGCATGTACTTCTGCTTATTTATTAAACTTAATTGAAATTATTATGCATCACAGGTTTGTGTAGATTGTGCACATGTTACAATCAAGCTGATTGCTTACAAGTCGATCATAGTAAAATGTAGGTTCTGCCATTACAATCATATCACATAGTCAGAAGACTCAAAACCATCTCTTTGGTGTTCTTTCAAATAGAAGTTTGAGTCTAGTAGAGGAAGTTTAGCAGACTCATTTTGTGACCGTTCACATGAACTTTATTTCACATGTTTCCCTATTGTCCTCTTGTTTTATATGAAAAGGATTTTCTAGCCCTAACTTTTCTTCTTGCAGGAAATATTTTCAGAAACTAGCAGTATTTGTAACTTTGTTACTATTATTATGGCATTTTTTTTCTATAATTTTCTTATTTGGTAATAAAGTTAATCCTTATGGATCCATTACATTTTCCACACAAGGTTTGTACAAATATGGAGGAGAAGAATATGATGCATCTGCTGTCTCATCTGGTTCGAGCCTGAATGCATGTAGAGAAGCTGCTAATAAGGCTCTTAAAATTAATGAACCTACATGCACCCACATGAAGTGCACTTTTGGCGGGGTGTGGAATGGCGGAGGAGGGGATGGTCAGAAAAATCTATTTGTTGCTTCATTTTTCTTTGATCGGGCTGCTGAGGTATAAATATGTTTTGTTTTAGACACTTCCAAAAGTTCTACCAATTCAAAGTATTCTTCTTTCACAGCATGTTTGGTAAGCAACACCAAATGGGATTGGAAAGTACTATAAACAAGATTTTACTTCTTTTTCTTATTTATTATTGACTAGCCCCATCGACTTCTATGTACCAAACATGCCCCCACGGTTTAAGTAAAGAAGTATTTCAGTTGTCTGACATCATATGAATGCATTACTTGCACGTAGGCCGGTTTTGTGGATCCTAAAATGGCCGTTGCTAAAGTCCGTCCAGCTGATTTTGAGGATGCAGCCAAAATTGCATGCCAAATGAAACTGGCAGATGCTAAATCTAGATATCCTCGTGTGGATCCAGATAATTTACCGTACTTATGCATGGATCTCGTCTATCAATACACACTGCTCATAGATGGGTTTGGTAAGTGATAATGCTACGATCTGTTTGATAACTCACATCTAGAATTCACGTTGCTTAATTTTATAGACAATTTGTTTTCATTGAATAGGCCTTGACTCAAAGCAAGAGATCACATTGGTGAAAAAAGTCGAGTACCAAAATTCACTGGTTGAAGCAGCATGGCCGCTAGGCAGTGCCATTGAGGTTATGTCATCGAAGACATGATTGCAAGTGACAAAGAGTCCGGTTGCATGCAGTTTTTTTACCGTCTCTGGTTCATAAGTAAAGCCATCTGCGGGTCAAGAATGCTGCCGCTTCTGGTAGATATCCTTTCGTTTCATCTCGTTATCAAGTTTTGAGTTTTTGCTCACGAAGGATAGAGAAAAATATTCATTTTTCTTCGATTACATTGCAGAATATGCCAATTCATAACTTGAATGAATGATGGTTTGACAATGATTAGATTCCTATTAAAACTATGAGAAATTCGTTTGATATCGTATGAATTTTGGCTCACTTTTGTAATGTGGGACTGAGCAAATTTAGTTCCCATTTTTACCCTGACAGAAGAAAAATGAAAATTGTCTCTTTAATTTCAAATGATAATTGATACAATGTTTTTGCGTATCAAGCTACCAAAATAGAATAGAAGCCGTGTGAGACGATTTTAGTAAGTGATCATTTAAAGAATAACTATTCAGTCTCGTGCTTTGTACCTTATGCGTTAGTGGAGTCACATCACAACATCCAATGAATAGAAGCGCATTATAACTTTATTGGACAATATGATATTGATCTAATAATAGACCGATACTTATTAGATATATTATCATATTTATATTAGTATTAGTTAGAGTTGAACGTATATTGTAAGTTATTCTGAACTATTTTGTAAGTGCTGCAAAATTAATATTGGATACTAATTTATTGTGAGGAATTGATAATCTTAAACAAACTAAAGAAAGTAAAATTTGGAATAAAAATTTAAGAGAAGAAAAATTGTACTGTCAAGACTCAGCTTCTATAATTCAAATTTTTTATGATGGTTAAATACTACAAATGAACGATATTTTTATACTACATTTGGTACATAAACATTAATTGTTAATACATGAATTTAATCACCCATTAAAATTTCTAAATACATGAATATAAATAAATTTATCTATAATAACTCTAGATCATGTAGATCAAGATTCATCAAGTAAAGATTCATTGAGCTAGATTAATGTAAATGTTAATTAATTAAGAATTAATTAAAAAAAANATGAATTTAATCACCCATTAAAATTTCTAAATACATGAATATAAATAAATTTATCTATAATAACTCTAGATCATGTAGATCAAGATTCATCAAGTAAAGATTCATTGAGCTAGATTAATGTAAATGTTAATTAATTAAGAATTAATTAAAAAAAAAATCATACTTTATTAGGATTTTAGTATTTATTATATATTTGAAAAACGAAAAAGATATTATTGAAATAATTGAATTGTAATAGGGTTAAAATCATCCAAAAAATGATTCTCACTTGATGGGATATTTAGTACGTTGCTACTTGTAGTGAAATATACTACAAACCCACAGTAACGTGATCACGTAATCAACTTGGACATCTTTCACTTTGTCATGCAATTATATAAGCTCCGTTTGTCCCCATTATCCCAAAAATTTATTCTTCTCTTTTATTTTCAATCATACGATCTTCCATAAAATTATTAATTTTACAAGTAAATCAGAAACTTTTCTTTTTTCTCAACCAAAAATTCCAAAAATTATAATTTCAAATAATATGGGCCAAATGGGGACTAAATTAGATTAATTATCAATTAATTGATGTGCCTTATTATCTGTATTTAGCTTATGTTAATCACATATATATAAAAAATAAATCTAAATGTACAACATTGGTTGACAATCATGTTGTCAAAATCCTATAATGTGATGTAAAAAATAGTTTTCTAAAATAGATGGATATGATGATATCATGCAGGATATTGTCAACCAAATCTAACTTCTCTAGTAAAGCTCTTAATTCAGAATATATCAAAGCTTTGTCTCCATGATGAACTGTTCACAAGAAATCTTGCGTCTTTGAAGTTAAGGGGACATCGAAACTTGAACTCGTGTTTCTTCCAACTTGCAAGACTGCAGAACTTCTTTCGATGTTCTGAGTATTTGTGTTTACAAGAATTTGAAAGAAGCCTTCAGTCTCTTGAGATATTGAAAACATGACATTTATTTGCCAAACAACATGAATCTGCAAAACTTAAATCCATGGCACCACTCAACTGTGGACTTTAGGCACAGCATCATCCAAAACCGTGGATTGAGGCAAGTCCAGAAAAATTCCCCCAATTGACAGAATTCGATACCATTACACGTATAACTCAAGATAAGAGGTCTTCGGCTATATGACATAAAACTTGCCATCAAGTTCAAAATACAAGTCTCAGTTGAAGAAACTGGAAATAATCAGTTACTATGCTCACGAAAACAGCACCATTTGACCAGGTATAAATGAACATCAAGTATGCCGCTAGTGAACAGAACCACTAGTTGCTATCTTTTCACTTTCGGGAGTCTCCAAAGGAGCAGCCACAGGGCTACTGCCAGCAGATATCCTGTCAATCGTGGAATCATCAGCACTTCTTGTCACCTTTGCATCAACCACATTCATTAAGGAAGTCATTTTAGGGGAACTCGAGCCAGAAACATGCTGATCGGATTGCTTTGGCTTATTCAGAGCATTGCAATGTGGGCAGTAGTAAGTTATGTAAGAAAAGTCTTCTTTCCTTGCAAGCCCTGCAAACATGAATAAAGTTGAAGTAATTATGTAAAATCAGAAACAGTTGTATAAGTTAATTCCATAAATTCATTTTACCATTGTGCATACGACAGTTTCCACATATAAGTGCATAAGATTGTGTTGGATCCTCTCCCACAAGCAATGCTGCAATTCGAGCAATCCATCCACCATCATGTGTGCTTGAACCAGTTTGATGGTGATGCTCCACAATTACCTGTTGATGCTCGGAAATATCAGGGCTCTCAAACTCCGCATGATTAAGCATTTCTTCTTCAGGATCGTGCACGTTCATGCTCTCGGATTTTGTATTAGATGGCTTTCGATTTCTAAGTCCACTAGACCTTGCAGCTTCCACTTCATTGCTCTTTCCAGTTGGGGCATTCAGCTTAGACTCATCTGCCACGTAAACTTTCATACCAGAATCTGCACCTAGCTTGGATGCCAGGACAGTTGCAGCAGCTGCCTTGGCTGCTGGATCAAGGTCATACCTCTGCACTGAAGATTCAATATAAGGATCTATGCATTTCAAATCGGCTAAAAGGGGGTGGAATCAGATGCTTTATACATGGAAGTTTTAGAGACCCGACTTATTGACACATTAATTATAAGTTAACTATTCACAGCCAGCATCTTTGAGCAACTACTTCCATTTTGTATTCAGTTTCGATGCACACAATACAAAAATATTAATACAAGCAGAACACACAGCTTGCTTCCAGTCATCACCTGTATTAACTGTTGGGTGGCGTAGTAATTTGTTCTCTCCTTGAGTTCATCTATTTTTGCTTGCCTCTCAGCCCGAAGCTTCGCCAATTTTTTCTCGTCCCTCCTATCACCTGTACATTCATATCAGAGAAACAAACAATTATAAAGCTCTCTCCCACCAGTAAAGTATTTGAAGTTCCACAAAAGAATTCATTTTTTTATAATATCATGGCCAGGAGCCCAAATAGCTGAAAAATACTGAAAGAGAAGCAATTATTATGCAGAGCAGATAAACATGATACTCCCAGTCTTACTTATAAAGGACCATAAATATGTCATAGTTTGGTTTACAGCGAGAAGAGGGAGTACAGAAACCAAGTTGCCCATGATGATGGAATGACATTTTAATAGAAATCAAATAGTACGTGAAAACAAGGAAGCAGCAGAAGGGGGGAAGAGACGGGGGTGGAGCCGTGGAGGATGAGAATCATGTAAACAGTCTTCCACAAACTGCCTCTGCTCTCATATTTGCTCCTAGTCCACCCCATTCCTTTTTCTTTCTTGTTCCTTTAATGCCATACAACAGCAACACCTAGTTCACTTTCAAGTCTTCCTTTAGAATATGTTTGGCAGTGGTTTATATACATGTTCATAAATACTTGCTAAACGTCAAACCATTTTTTATTCACATATTGCGTGGGCACAGGTACCATCCACTTATGCACCACTCATTTCTATATATTATAAACACTTGCCAAACATATGCTACTCATCTGCTACACTAGATTCGTCTGATTTATAGCAAAAACCAAGAAGAAATCAGGAACCATGCAAAAATATAAAAGAAGAAATGACAGAATGGTACAGAAATAAAATCTAAATAAGAAAAACCAATACTGGTTCGTAATATACAAGTGACTTTGCTCTAGCATCGGCATTCATATGTTTTTGCAATTGACAAGAACATTACTGTTATACAATATTGCAACACAAAGTTACAGATCGAAGAGTTCGAATAATCTCATAAACCAACAAAACACCCAAACTAGTTCAGCCACCAGATCAACCACTGTACAACCAAGATATCACAGATTTTTAGGCTCAGAACATCAAACCTAAACTCTCTCAACACCGTAAGCCCAGATTCACCAGAAACCCCCCCACAGTCAAACCGTAAACACAAAGCTACTTTAATGAGACAGAGGGATTCAACACTACCACACTAAAGGTTTTACGAATACACAGGTTTCACAAAGAAACATCTGAAAGAAACGGATTCTAGAGTAAACCTCACGAATAAGACGAACAGGAGAACATTCATAAGTCTCCAGAAGAAAATGAGAGAATAGAGAGGGAATCGAATGAATTCTAGAAACGATTAGAATCCCTCAAATTGCAAAACCTCGAGATTAGGCAGATTAAATCCAACGGCTTAGACCAGCGGACTTTTACTAAGTTTGGACCGGGTTCTGGCCTGGCTTCGCCCATTAAAATTCCTAAATACATGAATATAAATAAATTCATCTATAATAACTCTAGATTTATGTAGATCAAAATTCATCGAGTAAAGATTCATTGAGTCTAATTAATGTAAATTTTAATTAGTTGAAAAATAATAACACGAAATTCATACTTGATAATGATTTTGTAGTATTTATTACATATTGAAAAATGAAAAAATATTATTGAAATAATTGAATCGTAATAGGGTTAAAATCTCCAAAAAAAAAAAAATTCTCACTTGATGTGATATTTAATATCTTGCTACTATAGTGAAATATAGTACAGACCCGCAATAACGTGATCATGTAATCAACTTGGACATCTTTCACTTTGTCGTGCAATTATATAAGCCATGTTTGCCCTCATTTTCCCAAAAATTTATTCTTTTCACTTTTATTTTCAACCATATAATTTTTTATAAAATAATGTTACACGTAAATCGAAAAAATTTCCTTCTTTTTCAACCACACATTCTCCCAATAAATATTATTCCAAAAATTATAATTTCGAATGATAGGGGCCAAACGGGGAACAAATTAAATGATTCATCAATTAATTGACGTGACTTGTCATTTGTGTTTAGCTCATGTTAATCACATATATTTAAAATTTAATTAAAAAATATACACGACCAACTCCACTAATCTGTTACCTGTGTCTTGAGTTCGTTATAATAAGAAATTGTTTCAATCAGAGGCAGCTTAAGCAGCTTGGGAGTAATGGGTAAATTTCTGATGGACCATTTTTCCTCAAAATAAGAAAAACATTTAAAATGGAACAAATCATCATCAGCAAAATTACCAACAGCAATTCTGTATGTCAACGATCATTGATGACAATATAATCAGTGATGCAGATAATCACCAACTGTAATTCGGATGCTAATCATTGGCATAGAAACTGTTGACCCCAAAAAATAGTCCAACAGCGATAAGTTGTTTTAGAAGTTTTACTTGTAACGATTCTTCAAGGTTTATAAAAAGGGGTCAGTTATGGCGAACCCTTCTTAATATGGAGAGAGAGATTTGTTGCTTTTTTATGTATAAATTTGCATTAACCTTCAACAATGGCTTACATGTGTTTTTATAGTAAAATACAACCAATGAGAACCGTTGGATGAGGTGGCACGTGTCCTATCGTAACCTAATCTATACGTCTTGCATCGATCACTCATCAATCAGGCCATAAACGCTTGGATCTTCATATCTTGTTTTAGGCTTGAGACGTGACAGCTTAGGTTGGCAGGAGGCAGCGCGACAGTAAGCAATCCAATCAAGCCATCTAATCATGTTCTTTTCAAGCAAGTGGGTTAGGGTATGCGATGCCTTCCTCCCATCGGTTCGGTATTGTGTTTTCTTGGGTGGGGAACGTCTTAGGCCATTGACAAGAACATTATGATAATTCATATTGTTGGAAGCTATCCATAACCAATTAAACAATCCAATTGGACTGCAAATACATTTATAATTGCTTTTCTCAGTGAAACCAACAGTAGCGGACAGTGCTAGAAACACCAAAAAGAAAAACGAAGAAATGTATAACTCACAAAACAGCCAATTCATATGCACCAAAACATTTGTAATGGTTTTACTCCATAAAGATGCACAGTGACAGTGTAAGACTGTTCTAGAAAGACTAAAATGAACAGTGTTGAGATTCATATCCTGCAGAACTGTGTGATCATATCCCTTCTTGTCCGCTGTGGTTTGCATGTGAAAGTTCGTTAATTCATTAATTTTTCTGAGTCACCATTTGAATTAGAGATGTTCTTTTAGTACGTACAAGGATCTCCTCTTGTTAGGCAACAGAAAATTATGAAAATTACTTGAAAATCACTTATATTTATAAGCTACAGAAATTTATGGTATGATATAGGGTTGAACAAAACTCTCAAATCGAGCTGTTTTGTTCGATTCTTCTTAGGTTAAATATTCGAATGGGTACTGAAATCGAGAACCGATAGGTTCGGTTCTCGGTTCTGGATTAAGAACCGAATCTCCCTTAATTTTTTTATATTGAATTAGCCTAATTTTTTTAAAAAAACATTCTAAATAAATTTACCAATTAACTAATTAAGTGATTAATTGTAAGTGCCCAAAACTCCAACTCCCAAAGGTCAAGCCCAACTTGAGCCAAAATATTTATTTCCTACAAATTTGAGCTCAAGCCCAACTTCACTTCACAATTCACGTAACACTCACTCACACTCATTCTATCATTTAGGTTTAGTTGTCTTCTGCTTTTTCAGCCGCTCTCCTCTCCCAAGTCACGAATTCATCTTTGTTCCTCAATGTTAAGGGATATATATCCCACATCGAATAAAGATGTAAATATTGACCAATTAATAAAGATCTTGGGTTACTCCTCTTAACTAGATTGACCTTTTAAGATGGACCCACAAATCTTAACATGATCAATATTTCTCTCCTTTCACTGCTCTGCTAT
>CAIGRS010253077.1:0-22256 GCA_903798395.1 Fraxinus floribunda
CAAGGGGTACCAATAATCTTTGAAAGGGGAGAGTCTTAGACAATGTCTAGACTAACCAAAGGCCACACATGCATGCCACCGCCGTCCGTCGGTCCGATCGGCCGGCACGAACTCAGGTCGGGTCGGGTCCTGGGCTTGGGCCTCGACCGTGTCAACATTAATTTTTTGGATAAAATTTATTTAAATTTTTATCTAAATTAAATTAATTCCCCCCTTTACAGTTTTAATCGAACCATCGGTTTATTTAAAACGGTGAGTTAAGTGGGCGTATTAACTACTCAACCGTGAGTTAAGTGGACGTGAGTGGTGAAATTGCTCATAGTGGGGGAGTTCTACGAGACTCAACCGTCAACTCTCTCCTCTATTTAAAGGGTCCTCAAACTTTCATTTCTACACACCAACAAACACACAGATTCATACTGCATACATAGTCTTCTCGTTTTCTTTTCTGCATTTGTCTGATAGAGTACCTCTAGTTCTGGTTCATTGTCTTGCAGTCGAAGTGCTGCTTCTGCAAGCGCCTGATCGTTGTATCTTGGGAGACACTTTACCACATACCGTAAGCATCTTTTGACGGGTAAAAACGTCTTAAGGACATAGAGCCTAGTTCCTGCCTCGATCATCCTCATTCCGAATTCTGCAATTGTTTAAGCTTTATGTTCTTACTCATTTAATTATTACTTTCTGTTCTTACTCGTTTAAATTATTACTTTCTATTTAGCAAGTCAATTCTGGAAATGTTATTTACTGCAACAAATTTTTATCCAACAAATACACTGTGCTTTTTATTTATTTTGTATTATTATATTTCTTTAATTTTGAACATGCAATTAAAGTGTCTATAATAATTACAAACTGAGTGCTTGCCTCGAAAATCAGTGTGACACAATTTATATTTTGATCATAAAATAATTTATTCATAACTAATATAGAAGAGTTAACACCTTTTACTGAAAGGTTGTTGTGTTGATTCTTATTTATCATAGAAATAGATAAATGGGACACTAGTACATTTATAAGTGTTTCGCGCATTGAGTTTAACTCTATAACGCGATCATGCAGATAATTAAATTTCACTTGATCGTTGGTTATTTCATCTAAATCCTCGACAAAGTTGTGTTTATCATTTAGTGAGTTTAATTGTTCTTTAATTTACCGATGGATAAGATCAATTAGCTTGATCAAATATGTCGATGAGTTGGGAGATTGAGAATAAATGGGATAGAGAACACAAATTCTTGTCGGAAATCATTGCACTTAAAAATAGGTACAGTGACTACTTAATTTATTTATTTTTTCTGTTGAACGGTTAAACTATGGGCTCAGTGTTTTGCGATGATTAAACTTCGACATTTGTGATCGGTTTAAGAATCATTGAAGAAATGATAATTAAGTTAATGAGAATAATTAGTGACAAAATGGTTATTTGTGCCCATAATTTATTTTCGGATCTTGAACGGAATATATATACGGCTGGTTAGACAAGACTATTAAAGATATAAATTATTTTTTAGTTTTTGTGATTTTATATATTTCGAGAGTACAATTTTATTTTATTTTTTTGTTTTTAGTGAAAAAACACAAAGACTGATAATTAAATTGAATATTTTAAAATTGACTAGACATGATTAATTATTCGAGTTTGGATACTATATGTCCAATCAAGTCCCTATGGTAGCTCATTTTTTTTTTTTTTACTCCATTACAATTATTCAAAAAGTTTTGAATTTAATTGTAATTATAATGAAAGTTTAGGGACTAGATTTTAATTTCAACCAAAGCCATCAATTATTTTTAATCATATATTTTATAAGTCCTATAACTTTTCAACCATACATTTTATCGACATCTATTAAAATCTACTAAAGACCTGATTTTAATCACATTTAAACAAGGGTTACATACGCAACTAAACCAATTTTGACATGGACTTGGAATTTTTAAATTTTGAATATAAATAGTACTCCATAAGGATAGAAAAGAGAAAAAAGTTGAAAATTTAGAGCCTATTTATTTGCCATTTTCCACCTCATTTTTAGAAAAAATGTTATCGTTTATAGGCCACACTTAACCTGTTGTCTCACAATTTTCATTTTGTAACAGCTATATTTCTTCTAATAATGAGCAAAAAATGGCGCCCAAACACCCTATTAATTTTCTTCATCTTTTCTCAGTCAGTCTAGTTTAGTATGCGATCTTTTTTTTTTTTTTTTTAATTAATAGAAGGTGCTCACACGTCGATATGGTCTTAACCTTGAAGAATACCTTAAAAAACTTGGAAGGCCAAATGTATCAAGATTTTGAAATTAAAAATTGAAAGTTCATGATCTAGAAAGTTAAAGGCATGTTCTCTTTTACCATTTTCAAGTCGTTTTCTGTTTTCGATTTTTCAAAATAGTGAAAACGCGTTCTCTTTCCAAAACAGTTATAATCAAGCCAAATTTTTCAAAACGCGTTTTGAGTATTTTCAAAAAAAAAATAAATTCAAAATGTCAAAAAGAACGCATTTTTAACAATTTCAAAATGAGCCCTTAAAACACAAAACTCAAAACACAAAAAAGTAGCCCTAAAAAGTTTGTAATTCAGATTCAGATTCAGATTCAGATCAAAATTTGATTCTTANAAACGCGTTTTGAGTATTTTCAAAAAAAAAATAAATTCAAAATGTCAAAAAGAACGCATTTTTAACAATTTCAAAATGAGCCCTTAAAACACAAAACTCAAAACACAAAAAAGTAGCCCTAAAAAGTTTGTAATTCAGATTCAGATTCAGATTCAGATCAAAATTTGATTCTTAAATCTAAAATTCTTGAACATAATATACACATGAACATCAAGTAACGATCTTGAATTCTTGACTTATAATTTTATTTTTTTTGTTGTTTGAATAATTATTATTCCACATTCCAACACGATCTGTGTTTCACTATTTCCATACTGTTGCTTAAAATAAATTATTTCTCGTGTCCCCCAAAAAAGGACATAAACAGCCCATTCCCCACTCCCAGGTGTCAAATGAGAGGACTTCATCTGAAGAATATCTGAAAGTGTTACAGACATCATATACCACCACCTAATGGAATTATCCAAATTAATTCCCGGTGACTGTTAGGTGATATCCTTTAGCACTGCACAAGAAACGAAGAGTGGGAAAGAGACGAGGATCAACCAACTAGAACTATTACAATCTCAGCAAGTTAATACATGCATCTTTCCACCCTAACGAGATGAATATGTTTTTACTTAAAACAGTATATTTTATTGGCTTTATTTTTTATATGGAAAATGTCATTTTTTCACTCAAATCCCTACATTTATAGTGTGATTGACAATATTTTCCATGAAAAATATTTTTCAACTTTTGGTCATGTAACTATATTTTCCTCAAAATCTCCGTGGAGGAGTGATTTTTATTTTTCCAAGTAATTCACTCACACTCTCACTCTCTCATTTACCTACTAATAAAAAATGAACAAGGACAACATTTTATAGATTAAAAACTAAATCAATTAAACACATTTAATTAATAATTTTCATACAAATAAGTTATAGATAATTAAATTGTCTACAACTTACTTTCTTTTCATGCAAATTTCATGCTAACAATCAAACACGCCCTCATGTTTTAGAGCCACTGTGAATTTATTTTTCATTCTAAAGTCCGGCACAAAAAATTTATAAAACTGAGTCAAAAAATTTGAATCCAGACTTGTTTTCCTAATATTATATAACTAGTCTGTAAATTTAAGTTAGTAAACATAAACAAACTTATTTATTTATATTTATCCCTTCATTTATTATAATTAATCATGAAGAACAAAAAATATTGTAAGTTAATGAGAATGAGAAATTAATGAGTAACATTTTCATCGGTAATCAAAAGTTCCCAACATGAGTTGATGTAGTCAATTCTCAAATTTTAGAATAGGGTTTCGGCTCCATGATTACGATAGAAGTGCAAAGATGAAACCATCCCGCTCAAGCTCGAGCATCCTAGTTCAAAATTTAATCCACCTTTACACCTCTTAAGTCGGGATAAAGATAGACTCAGACGTTCGATTAGAAAGAAAGGAAACTTCATTTAATTCGCATGGAAGCTTAGTAGAATACAATCATTGGGAAAATGATGGAACAAGTAGAAGGATTCATAATAATTTTTCAAAAAAACTCCAACAATCAATCTAGCAAGCCAGCCTAAAAGATCACTATACGACGTGGTCTGACAACCTTTTCTTTTTATCTAAATTGTGCGCCTGCCAAAGTACCATATTTCTATGATCTCTTACACTACAAAATTGAGTGGTGTCACTGTGCAAAACCACTTATGCATCCCAAATAGTTGTGTTTAACGTGTCTAAAAAAATGCAAAAACATACTATCACACACTGCCACAAAGATGTGTAATACTTGATTTGGTTAAAACAAAGAAGAAAAAATGTGCCTACTTATGTTTCTACGTCCATTTAAGTATTGATAAAAGAGGAAGTGCCAGCTTTTATAATAAAACGTAGATCATTTACGAATGCCCTGAATCGACAAAATTTTAATACCCAATCAATATATTTATATTGTTTTCCATCAAGAATGGACGTGACAAAACATGCAAGGTCAATAAAACCCGGCTATCATTGAACTGTTTTAAGCACATAATAACGCCGTCTCAGAATTCTCCTCAATGCTAGATTACATTCCCCTCGTTCTAAGAAAACAAACACAATTAAGAAGAACCGTCATAAAGAGGAAGAGAATGGTGGAGATCTTGAATACGACAAGTAGCGAAAACTAAGAACAGCACTGGCATGTTTGGTGGAATGAACTCAACCAGACTGCGACTGGATAGAGTTGAGAAATAAAAAAAGTTCAAATTATGGCTGCCTCTCTTGTGCAATGCTTACTGCGCGATGTTAAAAACTGTCCTAAGAGTAATATGGTTTGTTACTTCGTTTGCTCCTCACACCAAAAAGGGATGGCCGCTGAGACATAATTAAGTCTACTGTATACATCTACCAATTATTGACATATAATGCCACTGTACTTCTTGGGTCTTGCAATGGATGACAGATTTTCTTGAAAGATAAGCTAGTATCAACAACTAAAGCAACATAAGACAGTCCCCACATAGATCCATAGTATCCATAGTGCAAACTCATGCACGAGCAGGTGCAGCTTACTGAAGAGATCCCACAATCTTTTTGTCTATATATATTTTCCACAACATGCACAGAATTCATATCTTCATTACAAAATCTTCGAGTGAGAGAGAGAAGGAACATGGAAGGTAAAGAAGTGAAGGCAAGATTGAAGAAGGGTTTCTGGAAGCCCGAAGAGGATTTGATATTGAAGAAATACGTGGAGACTCATGGAGAAGGGAACTGGACTACTGTTTCTAAGAAGTCAGGTATAATTCCACACACATTCTTCTGTCTGTGCATGCCTTGTTTATCAAACACTCCTTTATTGTTTACAGATTCTGCAAGACAACCAATTATTTCCCTCGTGTTTTTCAGGTCTGCAGAGGGGACCCAAGAGCTGCAGGCTGAGATGGAAGAATTACTTGAGACCAAACATCAAGCGTGGTATGATGTCGGAAGATGAAAAGGACCTCATTATCAGAATGCACAAGCTTCTGGGCAACAGGTGAATACTCAGTACCCCAACAGAGAATTGGTTTTGTAAGTTTTGAAGTCAAACACCAAAATGTTTCAAACCAACACGGAATAAAGACTTTATATGAACCGAATATTGCTGAAACTGTGTAAAAGTGACATATGATGACGCTAGAGCAAATTTTGAACACGAGGTTCTTTTCGTTCACGTGAGTGTGAAGTTTGTTGGTTTTTAGAACATACTAAGTTTGCCACCCATTAAACAAAGAGTTCTGTATTTAAGATTCTCTTTAACGCCATATAGGCTTAGCCAAACTAACCTGAATTGTTAGAAAGCAGGCAGTCCTCCTTTTGATTCCAGCCAGTTCACCTGTAAATCACTTTGGTTATGCATTGTTGGCTCAGTATAAATGCTTCCTGTGAACAGGTGGTCGCTGATTGCTGGTAGACTCCCCGGTCGTACAGACAATGAAGTGAAAAACTATTGGAATACCCATTTGAACAAGAGGGCATCTGGACGCCCAAATATGAACCTAGACTCTGAAAGCGACAAAAAGCACCAATTATCATCAGGTTCACAAATTGCACAAGAAGGAAATCTGGAGAAGAAAACTGCAGGTAGGTCAATAGACGAGGAAGTCAATATGATTTCAGAATTTAGTGCTGAAAATCTGAAAAATATCGACTACGACATCAATTTACCTCCAATTCTCACTAACTATGCACCATTCTTCCATGAGGACGAGATCATTCATGCCCATCCTACATGAATTTCAGAATTTAGTGCTGAAAATCTGAAAAATATTGACTACGACATCAATTTACCTTCAATTCTCACCAACTATGCACCATTCTTCTATGAGGACGAGATATTCATGCCCATCCTAGATGACTTTGTTTTGTTCGAGGCATTTGGAACCAATGGAGATGAAATCATGAAGGAAGGCTTCCAACCTCTGCTTTAATGCTAGAAACATTCCCCAAGGAATAAATACCAGTAGAGCAGAGTTCAAGGTTTATGAAGTTCCTATGAAACTCAGCACCTATGCGACAGTAAGAAGAAAAAGAATGTAGTATCTCTGGATATTCATTGACTTTCTGCACTTGATATTTCCAATTTCTTAAATGAAGGATTAAATGCCTGGACCAGCATCAACACTATATTAGGAGGATAAGATCTCAATGCATTAACTTTCAACCAAAGAAAAACACCGGTCTCTTGGTCCATTTGCATTGCAAACGCATCGTCAGAAGAATGAAAACGTATTAACATTCATAACAGCTCAGAACATAAAAGTATATTAGCACAATTCCTGGTATGCAATGCAAGTGCAGACATTCAAGTGGAAAGCCATCAGTAAGAACACTAAACCAAAAGCATACAGAAAAGACATTCCCTTGATCACATATCATGGAACTTGTGTCTCCTGAGATTGAAGATAAGGTAGAAGATTCTTCGTTATCTGCTATAGCACACATTCTATTCAAATCGTTCAGTACTTATTATGCATCAAAAAATCAAAGACAACTAATTATACGTCATGGCATGTCTCTTTATACATGCGCCATCTACAATACATCATCATCCAGTTGAGGATATGCCATGGGATCCTCAAGAGGCAATGATGGTGGAGTTCCAGGAGGAATACAGGCAGCCCCATTCTCACCAGCACAAATGCACAGTGCTTCTGCATCTCTGAGGATTGCGTCAAGGTCGATGTGACCACTCAGTTCGTTGATAAATTTTAGGAGTGTGTCAAAATCCATCTGCTCCGCCATTATCTTGCTGCGGTATCTCTTTAAGATTGCAACACATACGTAAAGGTGAAGATGCTCACTCAGATAATGTGTCCATAATACCTCCCACAAACGCATTGTTTTCTCATATTCAAATTCCCTGCAAACATCAGGCAATCAGCTGCAGGACAAACTGAAGAATATATGAAATCATATTACCGCACTACAGGGTTATGTGTTCTACAAATGCAGTATTCTGAAATGACAAACGACTCGTACAGTTACAGAGTTTGTTTTTCTCACTCCACACTTATTTGTTTCCAACTACATCTCAACTGTAATCTAAGAAATAAATTGCTTAATTGCTACGAGTTTTCATATGTACATTTAATTCTGTGATTTTTTTATAATGCAGTTCAATATGATGTAAAGATCCACTAAAGAGCTTTATTTTCTTGAACTTCATACAAACTTAGCAGCTACTTATGGTTGCAATATTAACAAAGCAATGGAACGGTAGTGTTGGGATAACCAATCTAAACCATATTACAGGGAAAATATGATAGTTAAGCAATCCACATTCTATCAATGTAGATGGTAACAATTTTGCAAGACCAATAAATAGCACGCAGTAAATGAGAAATTGGGAGCTGTCTACTTGCCTTTTAAACTGTATAAGAATCCAGCGAAAACAGAAGAAATAATTCAAGCAATCATTCTGCATAAAATAGTTATGCAATGGAGTGTCTAACAACTCCACCAGCTGCATGATAAAAGCCAAAGAAATGTTAGGTTTCTATTAAACTGAAAACAATTTATTTAACAATTGCCAGAATTCACCAAGGTAAACGAGCTGGAAAAAATCAATAGGATGTCATGTGGAGCGAAAAAAGAAAAAGACTACAGGGAATGAACAATGCATATACACCTTGAAAATTAGTATGGCAGTCATGATAAAACAAACACACACATATATATATTGTACAAAATAAAATGTAAAATAAAATTTCTTTAGAGCAGCTAAAAAAGACGTCAAAAAGTAAATCTAGTAAATTTATTTTGTAGTTTGTAGTTTGAATATACATGGTTAACTACAAAATTTCTCACAAACTTCCTATTATTATCTTGGTGTACTTTGCTGAATTTCTCACTAGTCAGATAGATATAAAACTTCTTTCATGGATTAGGACAAAGTAAGTTTGATTGCATTAACTTCAAAGGAAAAAAATTGTGCTTTGTATGAATAATATTTGAAGCAAAAAATACATAATAAATGCACAAGACATTATAACAGTTGATCCTGGAAAATCATGTAACCACCACTTAATGTTCAGCCCGGCTGTCCTGTTAAGCAACCAAGATCAAGTTCCAGAAACAATTTCAACTATTAAAACTTCCAAGGCAAATGCACCCTCAGAGACCCACCCCCATCCTCACCCTCACCCTCACCCTCACCCTCACCCCAACATACACGCGCCTGCACACATACAGAGAGAGAGAGAGAGAGAGAGAGAGAGAGAGAACCTTTGACAATGCAAAAAGTTGAGAGTGCATCCCACTTTGGTCACGATTGAAATTGGGTCCAAGACGTTCCATCAGGAAAACAAAGCACCAAAATGACTCTGATTCATCTCTCATGACAAATAATATTGGGGACAAAAGATCACTCATACCCTACAGGTCAAGAAAACAGAGTGTCTCATACAGCAGGAAACAGAGCTAACAACTGCATCAATAGAGACTCTCACAAGTGCCAATGATATGAACAAGAAGATCACGACGAAGATAACTAGATCGGTTATGGCAGCAAACGCAACCTTAGGAAATTTTCATGATCAGCTCATTCGTTTTAAACAAACAACATATTATTATCTATTAACACTGTTTTGATAAATCCAATAATGGGTAAGATCATAAAGAATGAGAAGAAAGGATTTCAAAATTAAAAATATCACCTATTTTCATCATATCATTTACCATATGAGCCTACCATAAAGAAGTAATATATTATAAAATGTAGACACTGCCTTGTTTACAAGTTTAAACTCCTTGCAGGTAAAGTAATATGTTAATTTCTGTATTAAGGTAAATTTCATCATGGACCAGAAGTTTAAGAATTCACCATGCATTTACCGAGAAAATAGACTACAAAGACGGAGATCTACACATACATAAATAATTATACACTTCACATCAATGAAGATATTCTGTTCACAAATTGACAGTCAGCATCTCTTGATTGTTGGAAGATGTATTAATAACACCCACCCCCCTCCAACCTCAAAAATGGTAGCATTCTTGCACATTTACCAGAATCACATTGACTATTTAATGGCAAGATAATAAGATAATAAAAGTTAACTACCTGACAGTACCCAAGATCAAAGTTGTAGAAGCAGTATGACAAGAGTATGTCACGTAAAATATAGACATTAGGATTTTCATCCCCGTCGTAGAATGAGAGCGACCTGTCAGTCCTCACCTTGAAACAAAAAGAAAAAAAGCAGAGTATTACATTGATAAGTAGGGCGTCCTGCATCTTGATAAGTTTACGTACACGACCAATAAATGTGCTAATGGAATGTACCACATCCTTCTCGATAAGGCCTTTCCTCTCCCTGAATTTTGTAAATCTTTTTGCCTGCTCCGGCAAGATGCTCTGAAAAAAATATTTCAATTAATTTTTTAAACTAAGTTTGCTAGCTCAAGAAAGACAGTTCCTTCAAAATGCGAAAAGCAAAAGTCTCGATAGGTAAAAGGTATGAATAAATAAAACTCCATAGAAAGAAAAGCAAATGATTCCTCTTTGACATCAGAATATTCTCTTAGTTCTGTTATAGTGTCCAGTCAGTTGGAGCATTCTTTCCATTGACTTCAATGGTACTTTCTACCAGGTAAAATCTGCCTTGGAAGAGAATAATTTGATACCACGACAATTTGTCTCAAATAAGTCAGTCCTTTCCTCTAGGAAAATTGATAGTTTATCCTAAAAAGAGTCTTTACTAATTAGAACATATAGGCTTTTTCCTAGTAATCCAAGATATGGTTTCCCATTTCCTCGTTGACCTATCATGCAAATGGTAAGCCGTTAGAGCGAGTGTCTAATCTAATATAATGTAAAGGCTATTTTTGAGACCTTTCTCTGATTGAACATACGACGAAGCAACGGTTGGAGAAGTAATCAAGTAACATCATGAAAAGGTGCACCCTACTCCTACTGAAGCTGCTAACAGAGACCGAGCATATATTGACCTATGTGATTTCTAAACTTCGGCTTGGCGCCCTCCTTTGATTCGTGAATACCCTATAAGAATTAAGAACGGGGCTAATAGGGTTTCAATCTACATTTAGAACAAGGTCAAAAGGCTTTCTCATTATGGGCATACTCCAAAATTCCAACATGGAGCAGCAACAAGACAGTGGAGGGAGACATTACAAGTGTACTGCAACAATGATGATATAAGGTATGTATAAGGAAATTTTCTGCATTTAGGATTCAAAATGATACAAGATAAAATTTTCTAAAAAAAGAAAGAATTGAAATACAAAAGGTGAAAAATGGGGCCATATGTAAACTTGAGTATTAACAATAATAAGATTTGAAATAATTCTCGAAACAAATGTGTCTATATGTAATATACACAATTAGTAACTAACCTGCCATTGCTTTTTTATAGTTTCATACTCTGACTTCCTTGTGGACATGAGGTATTCCCTCTCTGCATATGTTGAACCATATTCATGGTGACCCAATAAGAATGTCCAAACCTATAAATCATAATGATGAGACTCATAACAGACTGGGGACATAAAGAACAACATAACTGAATGAAATAAAGTGATTTCATGCTTCAAAACAAAAATATCCTGTTCAAATAATCAAACCTCCGCTCGCAAATTGTGCTCCACTCCTCCATAGAAGATCCTCTTTCTTAATGCCTTTGAATCCATCACTCGCCCTTCAGAATCCAAAAATGTAGTCCACTGCAAGTACACTATCAACTTAGAGATATAATATGACAAGTTCTTCTTGTGCAGTAAAAGGAAATCCACATCAGCATTAAAAGTTTGACAATCAAACCAAAGTGGTCGTATTAACAAAAAGAAGAAGGAAAAAATGACAGCTTAAAAGACAGAAAATAACTAAAGGAAGAAGCATCGCAGGAATTGGACAAAACAAGTAGATCAAATAGTAGCCCTAAATTGATATCAAAACCGTAGCTCATGCCCCCTTCAAGTAGCACAATAAAAAAAACAAAAGAAAAAGAAAAAAGAATACCTTCTTAATTGTATTAACCAACAACAAAAAGAAAACAGATTCACATGCTAACTAATGATTTTACCATTGTTAATCATCCCTAATTTACTCTCTCGTCTACAAACTTTAGTTCCACAGACTTAGCTCCTTTCTATAACCCTTAACTCCAAGGTGGAAGTTGAAATCCCATTTTTGTCTATTGTTGTCATCTGGTCTCTGATTTGTGAGTTTGTGATTTAAGATTCTTATGACACTTAAATTTATTGTGTATTTTGCTGATATAATAACATTTGTCGCTGACAATATAAAACTTTTTAAAAGGGGGATTTTATGCGAGCATTGGCTTGATACCGGAGCTTGATATATGTGCATAGAAGCCTAAGTTACATCCTATAGGCTCGCTGCAGGTTTTCCAATGATTTTGAATGGACTTGGAGAGTTTTAGGTTATCAGTCACTACCTGAAAAGTGAAATCTACAACCTTAATACTACAAGTATTAGCAGACATTTGTAAATCAGATACATATAAATCTTCTGGCATGGTAGTCATATGATGGGGCCAAAAATGCTACGATCTCAAAAACATAGCATATTAGATGCTTACAAAGAATACTCAAAGATGGTATTTACCTCTTCACGTCTCAAGGGTGGTTGGCGTGGTTTTCCCCATACTAGTGATAATCTATCAAACTGCCAAAAGAAGATGAAATTATAAAATGCAAATATCATAATTTGAAAAATAAATTCATGAAACACAAGTCAGCCAAATTAAAAAGGAGTTCAACTTGAGAATAAAGAAAAAAAAATGATTTTGATAACATTGAAGCAATGCATATAAAACTTCAAATCATGAATATTATTGGAACTATGAATGATAATAAATTAGCACCACCATATACAATATTGGATTTCTTAAAAGTTCATTGATCCCACATTTGCATGTAGTATGCTTAAGTGAATGACATTATGAAATTTATAGGCCATAAAGGTTGTCCAACTTCGTAGAATATGTAGATGAGCTAAAAAGATGGGGTATGACCAAATTAAGAATTAAATAGTAGCCCAAATAAAAACAGAGGCAATTCCATCAACACATTATTCATAATGAACTTGTTCCAAATCCATCAAATTTATTTATACGGCACAAGCAACAAAATCAGATGACTTGCAATCGCTAAAATTGCAGAACTCTCAAACTGCTCAAGTCAATACGAAACTAAACCATAGCTTGGGGGTTGGGCCCCACGCAGTAATACATGCGCTGCAATAATAGTGAGTGCAGCCAGGAAGTGGCTATTCCACCATTTTGAGTAGGAGAAATTAATATTCTGGTCCCCACTTAGAATGCTAGTCTCTCACAGAATGAGAAGATAATCACTCTCCCTCAGCATTGTAGTTTAAACACTTCTTATTAACTGTTGTTTAGTTCTAAGCTTACATCGCTACCAGCTACAGGTAATTGGAGCTCTTCACATTTACAGTTGAAAATTCGAGTTGGTTTAAGAAACATAATATTCAGTTGTCTTCCAACTTCCTCTTTCCTTCTCAAAGAATCTTGAGTAACTAACAATTCTAGGGACAGAGTTAGCATTTTTATACAACTTATACGTTTAACATCATAATTCTGTGCAATAGCAAATCCATAACTAACAAGACTGTAGTATTAATTTTTTTCCATTCCCAAAGCAAACTGATTATCTGATTTTCGGGAGACAGTCTGAGATGACATGGTAGTGTGTGCCTAGGTTTCTACACAGAAATTTCCAAGCTCGGATAATGGAAGAGGATTGCGACAGTTTGACAGTCATATGAATGACATGAATTATTCGGAACATTTTCTTGGGGCTACTAGTAACACAGTGCACCAGAGCTTAGGTGTAATGAGAAGTAGCAAGGAATAGTTAGGGTGCCCATATATTAAAAATAATAATAATAATATTGGTCCCAGGATGTGTAGAAAAATAAACATGGGTTCCCTCAGTAATGGAGGTGGTGGTGCTTCATGTGGTTATTGAAAAACAAAAAATAGAAGATCTGAGTACAATGACCTTTCAAAGATAAGATTTCTGAAGCAATTAGCTTCAGGTGGCCTACATTGATTTGAGATTTCTCATAAAGGGGACTAAATAAGACAAATTCAGATCAGGTGTCCTATATTGGGCATGGATGTCAAAGTAGACTTCAACTTAAAATTCCTGGCATAGAAATGAAATTTCTAACATTCCACTGAATAAGATGGATAAGGTGTTTTTTTATTAAAGAGGGAACGAATGGAGATTCTCACTAAACAATAAGGCTTCTTATATACCTCATCACAATTCATAGGCTAAAAAAATTAAATAGGCTATATTTTGTGTCCAGTTACTTTTCCCTCGGTCACTGTGAAACCCACAGGTAAATAACATTTCTCCATCAAGGTCAGGTTTCCAGAAAAATTGTGTTAAGAAAGGAAAAGAGAGAGAGAGAGGATAGAGCATGTTTAAGTGCGTATAAGCTTATTTATTCCACGTACATATTATCTCTCCTCATAAGTTAAACAAGTTTATAAGCCCGTCTAAACATGCTCTATATGTTACCTCCAGGGGATCAGAGGGGGAATCTGACGTTACAGGAACATCCTCCGGAACTTTTAGAGAATCATTAGATGTGATAACACTCTGGTGCTCATGGGTAGACTGATTGTGCTTCTTCCTTTCATTAGGAGTAAAACCATCAATATGACTTTCACGGAAGAGCTGGGAAGTTGTTTCACGAGCAAATCTGGTGACAAGAGAGAATTTCTCTAGCACTTGAATTGAAATATCCCGAGCAGGATCATTATGTTTTTGCCTGTGCCTGCCATTTTGCTGAAAACTAATAGAGCTTTGATCAGAAGCACCATTTTCTGGATCACCACCAGAGGCGGATTCAGTAGAAAGAGTTGGAGAGGGACCATTTGCAACAGAAACAGCCCTGGGAAGCTCCAAAGAAGATAGAGTTCTCTGTACGAAGCAATTGTAAGCATTACAGGAAAGGAAAGCAGTTATTCACAATAGACAACCTTATTCCTTCAGCAGTGTAAAAATAAAAAAAATGACTAAATATAATGCTCACCTGGAGAGGATCTTGAAAATCGTTCACAAGAAATACATTAGCATCTTCAGCTGACCTGGTTACATAAAATCTAGTGAGAAACTAGTAACAATCATAGCAACTGAGAAGAACTGTTTCCACATATTGTGGTTACCATTGCAGTATGCACTACTTTATTTTTCTTTCCCAAGTGAAATTGGAAACAGTTGCAATGGTTATATGGTGGAATGGTTAAGAGGAAAGTTACATTGAAGTCTCCACCAGCCAATAGTTATCTCCAATTAAACTTTTTTCCCACAAAAGTGATTTGAAAGAAATCCTAGAACCTTAGCAAACTACTAGTGCTTATTTGGGAAAGCTTAAAAAGTTGCTAATACGTTGAGGTCAAAGTCGTCAATTAATTTTAACCACATATTTTATGGGACCCACAACTTTTATCAACTTTTCAACCATACGTTTCATCACCTTTATCAAAATTAACTAAACTTTTAGCAAAAACTTTGTCAAACAACCCCTATATTTTCATCAATTGCTATCGTTTCTTGGAGTGTCCACCTCCAATAATTACTTAAACAACCCGCTTTAAACTGCATATATTTCCATCCAAAGGTGGGCTTAAATCCTGTTAGGCCAAAGCCTTATAACAACATATTGTCTATGACATTTTCCCTCTTCATCCTTTGTTTCCACTTGCAATCATATAATACATTTCTACATTCCAGAATCAACTCGGTACTATTCAATCATATTCAGCATCGCCTTTTCCCCTTTTATATGGAAGGGGTCTGTAGTTTATCCTACACTTTTAAAATCAATTTTACCAACAATCGGCAAGCAATTGATTATATTTAATAACTTGGCATCATAAGCAAGCTCACTAACAAATATCTATTTCATAATATTCAAATTTTATGTTAATGGCTTAAAAAATGATGAAGTGTCAAATAGTAATGTCTTTAGATTGTGGGGGGAGCAGGGAACGACATACATTTCTCTTTTCGATTTCAGGACTTCTTGGAAAACTTTTGAAATGTAGGAGCTAGTGTCCAAAGAAGGTTCCATGTAATATTAACTTTCCAAGGAAAGAAAAGTACGACTAAGGAATTTTCCTTAAAATATAACTTAAAGCACAAGTAATTGACTAGTAAAATCAGCGTCTGATGCATTCAATCATATTACTTAATGTTTACTAAATTTATTTATTTTTTGCCTTTAAGGAATGCAGTATGAGTCATGAGTGAATTGGATCTTCCAATAGATTTAGGGTATGTCCTCAGACCTCAATTGAGATTTCAACGAATTAAGTCTATATAAATCCATGTGTCCCCCAATGGAGATTTTAATGGATATTAATTGTCGCCAACTCAGATTTAATAAAATCTAGGTGTCCCCTATAACTTATGGATTTATAGGATTTCATTAATAAGGGATTCTAAAATATTTGAATGAATTTCAAACTTAAAAAATAGACATAACAAACTTTTTACTAATTTCACCATTTTTTTTAATGAGATTCTTGTGGGTTTTATGGAATTCCATTCAGATTCATGAGAATTAATTATATTTCAAAACCCATTAAAACCCCAGCTTTGAAAACCCCCTTAGTGATGGACCGAGTGAACTACGAAAAAGCATTCATATAGTCAACCCCAAAATTTATTGGGAACAACACTTCTTTTTTTTTTTTTTTGGAGGACTACTTAGAACATTCCACTCGTAAAGAGTTTTTATATACATCTCAAAATTAGTTTATTTTCCAATTGACTCTGGTTTTAGGCGCAGGTTGGCCACTAGATAATTATTTATTGATCATTGATATTTTAGCAAGTATAAGCATTTGTTGATGCATTCAATGATCAATTTAAATGATTTAGAATAGACAAATTAATAATCCTTTGTCACATTTCACAAAAAAAAAAAAAAAGAAAAAAAATGTTATACTAGTGAAGAAGAATTGCAGAGTGGAAAAGATACCTCACAAGCAAAACGTGTTGCTTAATAGTTCCAAGAAATTCTCTAACTCCACCATTGTAAAAGTAAAGAGGAGGAAATGCTAGTCCTACAAGTGGTAAGAGTCATTGACTAAAAGTGAGTGAAAATTGAAGTCAAGTGGAAAAGAAACGAGTTAGGAAAATAAAAAGCAGCATTAGAAACTGCAAATAAGAGGTAACAGCCAAAGTCACTAAATTTATGCCTAGAGGACCAATACATATATGTGCACCTTTTGTTCAAAAAAAAAAAACCATATGCACTCACCTGTGTTTGCATATTAACGATAAAATTTAACCAATATAAATACTGAAAGTACAGTCTCGAGTTAACCAGCGCGTTTGCATATTAATGATAAAATTTAACCAATATAAATACTGAAAGTACAGTCTCGGGTTAACTATCTTCCTGAATGAAAATAAATGAGGTGAATAAAACTATGAACTAAAGTTTATCAAAAGTGTTCCCTCCTTATATTGAATGTTCGCAATTACAGGGTACTGGCTTTTATGATAGAGTTGAAAGCAGAACTGCTGCATAAACTTCCGAAATTGCTCATCATAGATGATCCACGTGCACTGTACATGAGGGCCGAGGCCATAGGATGAGATCTCTTTAATTTGGGGTAATTTTAGAAAAAAGGGGAATTAGTTTTAGGTAAGTGGCCACCTATATGAGAAGTCCCAAAATAACAAAGCGGCTGGACAATTTGAGATGGAAGGAGCATAAAACATTTAAAAATGAAAAACATCTCACTAAAAAGAAATACTCAGAAATAAACATTTAAAATTTTAAAATTGCGTATGTTTGCTAATCTTAAGTTCATAACCTCTGTTTTTTAACCAGAAAAATAGGATAGGAGTTATTTATAGTTGTAGTTTGATTTTATTTCTTGTTTAGGTTAGGACTTTCTATTCTTTTAAGTTTTGATTACTTATTATTTTAGGTTTTAATTACTAATATTCCTTAAACTATTAGGATTAAGAGATTACTTTGCATATATAAACAAAAGATTTGTAATTTTTCAATGACCAATTCATTATAACAAAATTATTCTCTACAAATTTTCAAGTTGGTTAAAACTTTATTCTTATTTTAAGAATTTCAATTCCCCTTTGACACCAAATTAGCAGTGTTAAGAGCAATGTTTTTCCCTAGTCTGATGGCCACATATGGTGATAGTGGCATACATCCTAGCGACAATGTTAGGAGGATTACAAATTTACCAACCTCAGTCTAGAATTTGAAATGAGTATGGATAGGTTTTAAAGATGTTGCTGACAAAAATTTGCACAATTTGACAGCTATTAGACACTTCAATGAGCCCAGAACACAGCAACGATGGCTAGGAATTTTCCTCGAATCCAAGCTAGGTTCAAATCCTCACACACAACGTGATCCAGAAACTTTAAAGATTTTCTCGTTATAGATTAATTTTATCTTCTTCAACCAAAAATAGAATAAGAGTTATTTATCGTTGTAGTATCTAGTATAGATTAGGACCTTTTACATTTTAATTTTAATTTCAATTACTTTATTTTTTAGTTGGTTCAACTTTATTCTTGTTTCAGAAATTTCAATTCCAATTCAGCTTCCGCAGAAAAACCTCTTCCTCTTTGGTTCAAGTTTAAAACCATTCCATTCTTCTTGTTTCAGTTAGAAAAAAATATTTCCCTTGTAAACTATAGAGATGGAGTATGTGTCGTCAAACGCTAACAAGATACTGGTGATCAAAAATAAGGAAATGTATTAATATAGAACCAGTAGATGATAAGCATACCTGATGACAAAACCACAATAACATATTGCCACCCTAGAGTTGGAGTATGTCTACGTATTGATCGAATTTCAGAAAACGGAACTGCTCTAATAGTGTAAAGGTTCTTATCTGCACCAAGATATATTTGAAAAACATAAGCAATACACATAGTTATGAAAAACTAACACATTTGTGTGTTTTGTGCTATTTTATACATCATATAAGAAAAATTACAGTAAGTGAAACTCAAGCCTAACCTTTCTCAGACAACCTCGCATTTGAACTTTGCCCTTTGTATGGAATCCAAGTCTACAATAACATGGAGGATATCACTCCAAAAACCAATTCACAATAGACTAGTTATCTACTTACGCTAAAAATTACACTTTAATACCCCCTGTAGTTTTTCATTATCACATACAACCTTCTCATAGATGCTATTAAACACCTCATCGAAGTAAAATGTGATCTCGACAACTTTCGTCAAATCAAGCAGTAAAATTCAATAAACTAGCTGGGACTAAAGGAGAAACTTAATTCTATCCGATTAAGCTGACTTATAAAGAATGCAAAGTGTTTGAGAAGTTAAACAAGAATTACAGTTTACAAGGAATTAATTGTTTTGTCTTCAAATCCATAACATGGAACTAATCTTTTCATTGCAAAAAGAAGAGAGTAAACCATTAATTATATCGGTCTACCATCAGAAGCTCTAAAACTTACATGCAGATATTTCATTTTTTTCCTAACCATAAAGCTAAGAAATTTACACCATATACAATAGAATTCAACTTGAAATGGTGACTTGCAACATCCTCTAATTTTCAATAAAATAGGTGATACTGATGAATCGGTACCATGAATAGAGAACTTCCTTGTTTAATCAACTTCAATCGGCCGCTGATCCTCTCCGACGCATATTGAGTTGGATGAATTGTCACGTTATCTTTCAAATACACAATTTCCGCACCCTCTGGTTCGCTTCCTGAGCTCTGTTTGCTGCTGTCGCCCCGATACATGCTCTCTGAACCCTAACAACATCACGCCAGTAATATCGTATTAATAAAAATAGTGTCCAATTTAGAAATTTCACATCAATGCGGCGCCGCAATCAAAAGCAGTACGAGATTAAAACGCCTATTATTCATAATTAACAATTGAACATGTGTGATTAAGTGAAAATCAAGTAAGATCGAATACTTGTTGAATCGACGCAGCGTAATCGGCATCGTCCGACAGATCGTGGAGCTCCGTTTCATGCATCGGCGCTGTTGGCGTGTTCTTTGTGTGTGTGAGAAAGAGAGAGAAGAGAGAGATTTTCCTTCGCCACTAAGGAGAGGAGGGGAGGAGAAAAATGAGAGAGAAAACTTGTAGGCTGGAGTAGGGTCCAGATGATGTGGAGGGTTGAAGACGGTTTTCGATATTTAACGCGAGTACGAGAAATTAGGATCTAAAAATGTTAATTCATATTTAAACAATATAATTCATATTCATTTATCAACCCCCTAAATGTCTATAGTAAAATTAAGAAAATAAATTTTAAAATAGTAATTTTTTGGATAATATGTGATTAAAATATAAAAAAATATTTTAAATTTACGTATAAAATATTTTATTATGAAAATGTGTAATCGAAAATAAATTTGATAAAAAAAAATTTAAAATAATGACAAACAAACAAAGATCAAGAAATATCATTGATTTAGAATGTCATTTAAATAGAAAGACGTATTTGAGTCAACGCACTAAAGAGACGACAATGCATTTAAGTGTGATCGTTAATCGTGTTCGTCTATATTTAATGAAGTAGTTATTCATCGCGATGGCATTGTATATAGTAAATTCAAAGTTCATGTGCATATATCATTACTTGTGAATAAATAGAACTTTGAAAATACAATCGAGTAATTTTTTATTTTTTTTTATGGCACGTGTACATCTGAGTGCATATTCTTGATTTAGAGCTCAGTTTTGTTTTGCTATGGGAAAAGGCGCACTACCTACGAAAACAAAATCGACACATTTTAGATTGGAATTTGTTTTATAACTCACCTTGAAATCGAGTTTGAAATTGAACAACTTTGAAATGAAAATAGAAAATTTGCTCAATTTTGTTCGATAAAGTTGCAAAAAACTGCTAATGGCTCCATTTAAAAAAAATATATTTAACATCAATTTGCAAATTTCAACTCTTTCTTAAGCCAAAAAAAAAAAAAACGGTATTCTAAAAATCATAAATAGTAGTTAAACGACAATATTAAGTTTCAAACTTTACAAGTCTGTGCACAATTTTTTTTTTTAATATTTTTTATTATTCTAAAGCTATTAAGTAATACATACAAAATATCTAAGTGATAAATACTGTTATCTTTCCATTTGAATAGTTAGGAAAGCCCTAAGTTAAGGTTCAACTTTTAATTAAACTAAAAAAAATGTGAAAAAAAATTAAAAATCATGTATCTTGGCCCACTTTTTCATGTGCCTAGGCTCTAGACGTTACGCTTCGAAAATGCTTTGTATAATTGTATCTAAGAGCCCGTTTGGTAGGGCTATTAGTCAAATTAAAATTGAAAATATGGTCGTTGTTGGGTCCCACTCGTCTCATAAAAATCAACAATAACGGCTAATTTTTCAATTTTAATCCGATTTTAATCTCTACCAAACACGCTCTAAGCATGTTTTTTTAAAATACCGATAAAAAAAGTAATCAATTCTTGTTTACTTTGTTCCAAATATGGATTGTGAAATTTTTCATCTTTATGTGTGAAATTCAAATTGTTTTCAATCTAATATAATTGGAATATATAGATCGCACTATGTTCATTCTCGATTGTTTGATCAATAACACAAAACGTTTTATAAAAAGTGAATTACTAATTGCATTCTATCAAGTAGTTTTAAATTTTTAAATAGGCAGAACAACCATGCTACATTGCCCAGTGGCGAATCCTTGATTGTAGGTCAGTCAGGTTGGACGTTGATCGCTAATCGTCGATAATAAACGTCCGTAATAATGAGGTTGTTTATTAATATTTAATTAAATAATATTAAAAATCCTTCCATCTATTCGAAAATATACTGAAATGAAAGTCAACTAAGACAACTGCATTCTCTCTCTTTCCCCTTCTTATTCAATTGCATTCTAGAGGCCTCATTCTTCTACTTTCTTCTCTCACCACGGATGGGCCACATTCTCACAGTCACTTAATGTCTTTCTTCATTCTTCTACCCAGTGTCCTTTATTCACACATTATTCTTCTATTTTCTTCTCTCACAATCATAATAACTCACAAGTCATAACATACCAAAAGCATGAAAATTAAGGGTCCACTTGATTGTAAAAATGAAATTTGAGTAGAAAGAAAATGAATTTTAGGGAATTGAATTGTCTAGAACTTGTTTTATTAGGAATTATCAATTAATTGTGTTTGATATGTATAATTTTTCACGTGAAAAATATTAAAATTTTGAATCTTTTGGTTTCGTTTGACCCTTTTTACATTGAAATTGTCCATTAAAAGGGCATAATTTGTTACAATTGGTGCACATTAAAATTTTTAGTTGTATATTTTATAGAATTTATTTATCAACATTTTAATTATAAAATTTATTAATTTTTATCAAAATCTATAAAAATTCTAATTTTTATCAAATCCAGACGAGGCAAAAGCTACATAAACCTTTATAGACAATTTTATAAATTCATTTCTTATTTTATCATTTATCTTATGTTGCACTTCGAACGGTCTTTTCCCACTCATTTTTCTTTGTTCTTATTTTTAATCTAAACAAGCAAATTGTTCAAAGAATTAAACTACTTGTACACTTTGTTTGT
>CAIGRS010253176.1:0-18043 GCA_903798395.1 Fraxinus floribunda
TCATTATCAAAAGTCTTGCTTTACAATGAATTAAATCTCATATTTATACTAATTCTAGAAAACTTAGTAAAAATGTAATGAGGTTACAAAATATTGTAAAATTGGAAAGAAAATAGAATTCTAATCTAATTAGGAAATTCGCGTCAAAACAGTTTTCCCGGATCCGGACAGCTTTTAGTATTTTGGTCATATCTTCCTCTCCCGATATCCGATTGAGGTGTTCAAAATGCATTGGAAAGCTTACTTCAAGGTCTACAAATATTCTAGAAATACAAATCTTCAAATTCAAACGTATTCTATGTCAAAAATGGATCTCAAATTGAGACTGAAAATTCGAGTGCTTTCCAACCCGTTCCGGCTTTTGTCTCCAACATGTTACTCGACCATTGACTTGTTGTCTTCAATATTATGGACATCCATTGCATTGAACATGTAAATGACCAGGTTTATCTACTCTTTGACGTCTCGAACTTGGCCTACCCTCTTTCCAACAATCATCAAAAATCAAAATCTTGATAAATTGCACCCAGGATCATATCATCCTTGTTCTGTCCGAAACTGCTTGAAACCTAAGACTTGCTGTCATAATCCAACCTTTTCCTTTGAGAAGTAAATGGCACTTTAAGGGTCTGTTTACCAGCAAAAGCTTCCACTGTCATTAATCCACGGCAGTCATTTTTTGCATCCCCAATGGTGAATGTGAGGTTGTAGAATTTGTTGGACACTGTCCTTATGATTTGCGCAAGGGCAGTTTCTCTCCCTCCAACGAACTCGACAGCAGCAAGGCCGGACGGGACATTGAAATGCTTCGAGTCGATGTACTTTACTGGTTTTAAGGATTCAACAATCCATCCAGGAATCGGTGAATATAAGTCTTGTCTTTTGGGGAGAACGAGAATCCCAGTTGAGAAGTTCTAGAATACATGTGGACCAACTTCAAAACCGCCATTTTTCACCAAATTTCCTGCATGGAATTTGTACATGATCATGCGATTTTTTTCTTTGTTATAGGTAGCAAGTCAAGAGTTTCAAATTAGAATCACAAGGTGGCTAGCTAGCCAATTCAAGACATTATTTAAAAGTAATCATAAAAACTAAAAAGCAATAAAAATTGCCTAATATAAACCCTATTTTTGAGCAAAATAATAAAATGACTCTTTGGCCTCTATTCCTAAAAAATTCCCCCTAAGTTGTGAGGGCTTAGGGTCGCTACTCAAAAAAGTGAGGTCACTAGTTCTGTTAATATAAAGTTACATCATTGATCAATACTCACTTGATGATCACACCTAGTCAAATAATCCCAACTCTTTTTTTGATGTACAACCAATACAACCAAAACTAAAGATAAATTCTTATCGTTCGATAGCACCAATAGAGTATACACACATAGTTAAAAATTGAGGCTTACCTCTTGTGTATGTAAGTGGTAACATTTGCTTGATAGCAATGGCATCCAAAAGTGGTCCACAAGCTGGATCTTCTTGCATTCCAGGATTATGAAAAGTAACCTTTACAATATTTGAGGTTGCCTTAAAACTCCATGCACAAGTGTCTCCTCCATCACTGCTATACAATGTCTGGATTGGAAGATCACTCGACATTCTTCCCGGGCTGATGGAGATTCTTAAGACTTCATCTTGGGCACAAGTTCGGGTTGGCCCGAATGTTAGGCAATATATGGACCCTGGCTTTAGGTTTCTGATATATTGCGAAATGGAAGCTTCATTTCCAAGCCTTACGGCGTGAACACCGCGAGGGACGGCGAAGTAGATGCCACCGGCCTGTGGTCCACCAGAGATGTACTCGACTATACCACTGATTATCCATTTGGGGAGCGAGTATTTCCCTATGATCACTGTTTTGTTTAGGTTTGATGGTTTTGGCCCCACTTCAAAGTTTCCGTTGTCAGGTAGTCCTGCAGAAAGTCAAAGAAATCTACTTAAACAATGTTTGAACACGTTACTCTTTGTATTTACCTTTTATTTTTAAGTTATTCAATTGAAATCACATTTTTACGACGAAGATGAAGTTCTTCAAGATTATATAAACAAACCTAGCACATTATCAGCTTGTTTGGGGGCGATTAAAATCTAATTAAAATTGAAAATATAGTCGTTATTTGGTCTCACTCGTCTAATAAAAGTCTACAATAACTACTAGTTTTTCAATTTTAATCCGATTTTAATCTCTACCAAACACTCTCTATATTTTTTTGAAAAATATCTTTCGTTCTTTCATCTGCTTTCTTGAAACTTTTATACCATTTCAAAGGACAAATTTCCCAAAACTGAAAATTACACATCAATTGCTAGTAGACATGAATTTATACAATTTGGAGTAATAAATTAATAGAACATGTAATTAAGTACTTATCAAGTACCAATTAATTAACTTATTCTTGTGATGCAATTATACCAATTCACTTGTCATGTGCATAATTAAAGCATCCACAACAATAATTAGGAAATCACATGGAATGGATCGTACTTGTGTCAATAATTTTCATATATATCATTACATTTTAAGTTGTTATTTGAATGCATTGTTGAATAAATATGGAAGGCAATAAAGATTAATATTTTAAATCTTGTTACTACCTATTTAAATAACAAATTAATACTAATGTGGCACGATAGAAAATATTAAGATAATAGAAAAAAACTTTCTCAATATATTTTCTCTTGTTTCATTTCTATAACAAACTTTATACGGTCCTTGAATTGAATCTCAGATCAAAATACATCATTGAAAATTAAATAGATATGAAAAGACTTACACATCATTTGTCGAGTTGAAAAATATAATATTTTTATATAACCCTTTATGGATCATCATTTGTTTCATCCCACACAATCGTATATGTAATATTTTGGCATGTGTAATTTTGTTGGCAAATTACAATGTTTATAATTTTTTATTTTTATTTTTTACAATGTTGTAAATTATATCATATTTTAATCTTTTCCCAACTTATGTAATTTTTGAAATGTTCGTGTTATAGTGTAGGTAATCTTTACTACAACACACACAAAAACCACCTTCGCCCCCACCTTTCACCACCAACATTGTCGGAACAATCGAGATGCCACACCCACCAATTTATGAACGTACCAATTTAGCAATTTAAACGATTTATGATAGGGATCTTGATTTTATATCAATTGCAATTTTAGAAAGTCAAAAGCTACAATGGAAGATTAGTAGCCTTAGAATATGAAAGAGGACACAATGTTAACAAACCATGAACAAATATTTCCAGTTGCCTGGACCACCCTTGTCAATACTTGTGACAAACCCTCCCGAGGCCGCATCACCAAATTGCGAACTTGACCTAAGGAACTCAAACTACTATCGAATACTTATAAGGTATCAAAAGAAAAATAGATGAATTGGAGCTCACCAATGCACCAATGCTAATCTATATTTAAAAATACTAAAAAGGCCTACCATCGGGTTATGATGGTATTATTATTGAGACGTTCGCAAAAATATCAATTTGGTTTTAATTGTTAATTTATAGCCAATAACATTGAGCTCTCGTTTGGTTCCACTTAAAATTTAGATTAAAATCTAAGTCAAAGTCAACAATTAATTTTCGATACATTCCATAAACTTTTATCAAAATTTAAAATTTTGATTTTTATCTAAACCAAACAGGGGCTTAGTCTCGACTGACTTTATGTGTATGATCACATTTTATTTCATTAATTTTTGAAACTCAAAACTTTTTTTTTTTTAAATAAAAATTAAATTTATTTAAATAAATTAAAATCTAGTTCATCTGTATTGGATAACAATGAGCACTTATTGTAGAATCTGAAATTTACCATGGAGAATTGTTAAGTTGAATCTGAAACTTTGTACAACCTTCTAGAATTGCTAGTTTCAATAATTATTAAGATTTATTTGTTATGTCAAATTAAATTAAATCAAGTTTGATAAAATTAATTCATTTTCAACTATATATTCTTTAAGAGAAATCACTTCTTACTTTTTTTTATGAGTTTTTTCTTTTTTTTAATCACACATTTTACTTTTTTTTTTTAAACGCTCATTTTTTGCTTCACAAAATCATTTCACAGAAATCAACTTTATACAAGGGAAAGTAACTTTTTAATCACACATTTTACTTTTTTTTTTAAACACACATTTTTTGTTTTTAAAGAAAATTACTTTTCACAAAACCATTTCACAAAAATCAACTTCATCCAAGGGAAAATAACTTTTAAAAATAGTCGAACATATTCCGAACGTAATAAACAACAAAACGCTCAGACTATACGCAACACTCTCTCTTTATATCTATAAAAAGAGGGATGGGGGGACCCTTGATGCCTTGTACATGCGAGACAAGGCATGATACAAGGGTTATGATCCATGTTCGCTAAAGAGAGAGTCCAATCTCAATCGCTAGAGATTCCCATGCACACTCAATTCCTCTCTGCAATTTTTTTGGACTACTATGGCCTTTTTCCCATCCATAACCCATTCACGTGACATCGGGGATTTGATATATTTGAGTTGCTCTAAGTACAGACAACCACTGTATTCACTATTTATGATTTGAACCTCAAAATTCAAGGATAATTTTACATAAAAAATTACTACATATTTGAAAAAAAAAAAACCGTCTGCCCAAAAGTTTATTTAGACTTGATACTTCTATTCGATGGAGAGGTGTGAATCAAGTATTGTGGAGTTTTAAGGGTTTGATTTTGGGTAGACCTTTGTGGTGTAGTGCTCGAAAAAACCCGGCTTGGGATGTTCTTTTTCCTGAAATAGGCCACTCGGGTCTAAGCTCTCTCACCCAAAAATATTTACGCCCTTACTCCGACTGAATTCATTTTTTGAAGTAATAATAAAAATTCAGTCATTTTGTCTAGTATATAATTTAGCAAACAAGAATTTTTGAAGGAAGAATAGGAACTCGTTCAACTCTCATGAATACCTATACGTGTTGGGATCAAGTTCACCAAAATTCTGATATTTGAAGGTTCAACCTTTTCAAAGTCTTTGTCTACTTGACCATGGTCGTCTTAGCTTGATTAAACTGTCTCGATTAGGGTTGAGCATAGAATTTATGTCAATGTCATTTTCATTCATCGATAGAAAAAAATGGTAAAACTCGCAATCTTTTTTCTCAAATTTATTTTCAACCATGCATTTTCACAATAAAATATTTTACACGTAAGTTCAAAAAAAATTTCTACTTTTTAACCACGCATTCTTCAAAAATTTAAAATTTATTTTCATTGAATAATAATAGACAAACGGGGCTTACAAAACTATTTTTCTTTTCTTTGTCAAATGTCATTTTCCTAACTTTCACTTCATTTATCGACAAAGGCCCGCAATAAGTAGCCCTATGTTTTTAAACCTCCAAAAACATCAACAGTTTGTTCTCAAGAATTTGTAACATTGGACATGATTGACAAGGCATCATCATGCTGGTGACAAGGCTATTTTAATTGTACCAAATATCAAATCAAAAGGTTAAATTATTATTTTGTAGCAAATGGTATACACACGAATAAAAATTAGGGCTAAACAGGATTCGATTGGGATCAATTTTAAAGAGAATCGAATCGAACTCGAATTTTCGAGTATTTAGTAAATGGAACAATTGGATCCAAATTTAATTATAAAATCGTTCGAGCTCAATTCCATTCGATTCAGTTTGGTTTGGTTCCCAAATTCCGTACAATACTTTAAGTTTTTTATATTTACAATGACGCTATATTAATTTGACTATAACATGTTCAATCTTAATTCTTACAAATAACGTAGTTCAATCTCGCGATATCTTTTGTGTCACTCTTTGTTGAATTTTTCATATATTTGATTGTTAAAATCACAAGAAGAATATAACGAGTTTACAACAATAGAATGACATAAACGAAGCTACAGTAGAATAAGAAGCTTGGGTAAAACTCAGATCAGTTTAATTAAGCCGGGCTAGTTGAAAAATTAGAATTAGTAAAATCAAATTTTGAATTTGGGATAAATTAATAAGTTAACAAATTTATTTAGAAAAAATAAAAAAATTTGACTTATTTAAAATAGAAAGTAAAAAAATTAGGGAGATTCATTTTTATTCGATTTTTCGAGAACCGAGAACCGAACTGAACGTGTCAATTCTCGATTCATATATTCGTTCGGATATTTAATTTAAAAAGAACCGCTTGATTCGGTTTATTTCGATCGGTTCTAGTTCGATTCAGGAGTTTTGTCCAACTTTAAAGAAGATGGTCTCTCTCTTTCTCTCCCCCAGTTAAAAAAAAAAAGGCACATGTTTATCAATTTACTGATATCTAAAAGAGCACATGTTATTCTTACAATTTAATTTAATTTATTTAGTAGAGATCTATTCAATTCAACTAGTTTGATCCACATCTGGGTGGCTCTAATTGTACTCAAATAGTTAAGATGATTGATTTGTTAAGAGAAAAATGTTAAATATAGTTTTGAAATAATATATATTTAACACCTCAATAAGAAAACAGCACTCTTCAATACAACAAATGTCGTGAATCAATAAGTTCAAAAACCCTAGGTTAGTAAAAAATAAATAAAAAAATGCAACAAAGTCTCAGTTTTGAATTTCACTCATTTTGTGAATGAAGGGTGTGCATGTTTCGAAATATGCAAATTATAAATACTTAACAATGTTAAAAATTTATTATTTGTGTTGTTTTTTACAGCTTAATTCCACAAATTAAACATGCTAATTGTGCCTTTGGTCCAATAATTAGTCAATAAGGACACCTTCAATGGAACATGAATTGCACCAAAAAGTATATCACATCACCTCAAAATGCTTTCATGACAAGGAAAAATGTGAAAAATATGTCTAGAACACTATCCACCTATGTAAGGCGTGATAGACATCCTCCACTTAATTTTTTATAATTTATCTTCTTTAAATGATGCTTCCATTTATTTATTTTTATGATTTATCTTCACTCTTGCTCTACATCATCTCTCACGTACATGTCATTCACAATTAGTACAATTCACATGATCTCATTAGAGATATTCTTATCTTCATTTCCATTTTGCTTGCCACGTGTACTACAATTCATATTGTTGCGTTGAAGATGCTCTAACTTTATTATATGAATTCCACAACATCTAGAGTTTAAACATTTCAATAAATACAACCAACTACGTAAATATCGACTCGATCAAGCATGCTTAGCCAAAGTTGGTTATAAAGAAGTAATAATATTTATTGATCAAAGTAAAAAATGAATAAGTTATATAAAATATATTTGATAATGCTCAAGTAAGTGCAACTTGCTTATGAGTTACTTATTTTGTCACGAGTAATTTTTAAAACTATGTTTTTTACTAACAAAGTGTATTGAAAATGTCAAAAATTACTTCTTAATGCAGTCAAACTGCTATCTATCGAAAGACCTAAAAAGTTAAATAAATTGCAATCATGAGAATCTTTTCTTAGTTTTAAGATTATAATTGATAAGTAAATATTAACAAATAAAACAAGTAATTATATGACAACGTTATTTTATGACACCATATATGACAATATTAACAAATAAAACTTACTTTGAAAAACAACTCGATCGACCTATGAACCTTATAAATGTTCCAAAGCCTCTTCCTAAAAATTCAATCATACTCTTATCCATCAATGAAAACGACTATTTTCCTATACGATGTTCAAAGCTTTTTGGTATACGAGAAAACACTAGTTGTAGCTAAACTACCCAAGTAAAACAAATGGGAAGAAAATTTAAACCCCCACCCTCAACCTGACCTTAAATGAATTGGTACCAAAAGAAACTTACAAAAGCTTAATGAAATGATTAGATCTTTTGATTAAGGCAAAGTGGTGTCATCATTTCAATGCACAAACTGCAGGCTGTATAGCCATTTTTTTCCCTCGCAGTTCCATGATTCCTGCAAAAACCACTCCTTAATCACTGTTAATTCAGCCAAAATTTAGGCATAAATTGCTATATGAAAAGACATTTTTTTAATCACATTAAAAATGAAATCTTTGTCTTCGAAATGGAAATAAAAAGAACAAGAAAGCAAAGAGCATCTTTTAATGTTGTCTTTGTTTTAGGTCTAGGACGACTTCACCAAAGAACAAGTAAAGTGTATATTGCAAAAAATTTAGCTAGTCTAGAATACATAAGATTAAGAGTTTTTCACGTGCCCTTTGTCATCATTCATTTCGTGACGTTTTTTATTGGTTCATGATCATTTTTATAGTCACTACGTTTGTTTAAAGCACGCAAATACCGATTCGTAACTTAATGTATGACATATTTAACCATTCATCAATAATCATCGAAGTCATTTTACATTTCATTCATCACCGATCGTATTAGGGAAGGCATAATTTTTTTTTTCTACTTACTTATTTTTAATCACGCATTCACACTATAAAATACAATGTACATAAATTTAAATTCTTTCCCTACCTTTTAATAACGGGTTAACTTCAGAAACGGTCACTAAAGTTACGTCAAAATTACAAAACGGTCATTAAAGTCTGAAACTTGCACTAACGGTCACTGAAGTATCATATGGTTTCAGTAATGGTCACTGAAGGACCTTTTCATTTTAATTGGAACTTAATGAACCAAAATAATTGAAACTTGAATCTTGAGAACATAAATCGCAAAGTTGACAATAAAACCCCCCAAAAACCATTTCATTTTTAAATTAACCCCCAAACATTTGTTCTTGATTCATGTCGAGTCCGATAGAGAGTCGGTGGAGAAAGAAGCAAAATTCACTGCAAAACAAAATACTCTCTCTCTCTCTCTAAAATCCGAGGAATCTCCGACATTAACCTTGTCGGAAATGTCTAATTCCGAAAACCTGTCAGCCTGCGCTGATTCTTTTATTTGACTCGAGGTCCTTGTAAAAAAAAATCTATCTAAACGCCTACGTTTTGACCGTGTGGAGAAGGCAGAAGAAAAATATGTGGAGTGTTTGTGTGTGTACATTGGTAGGGGTTGAATTTGCGAAATCTTTTTGGAGTCTATGCAAGTTCTTTGGTGTGAAAGAGCAAAATTTTGATTTTTTTTTTCATTTTTATTGGCAATGTTGGGCGATTTCAACTTTTCAATTTCAGTTTTCAGTTTTCATGAGTTTTCTATGTATTTGGTGGTTTGAGGTTCTTTGCAAAGGCAGCTTCTCTTCCTCTGATTTCAACTGTGAAACTGCTAATTTACATTTTCGATGGTTGCAAACCTAACTATTTTTAGCATTGAATCCAGCAATTTATCTTGCTTATTTCCTGCTTTCAGTTTTAATTTTATTTAGTAATTGATTTTTTGGGTAATTAATGCTGTGGAGTGTGCAATACCAGTTATTGAAATGAATGAGAGTCACCAGAATGGAAAAAAATCTCAGTTTTGAGAAAACTTTTCCAAGGTGCTTGGGAAGAATGGTGAACTTCTTTGACCTGAATGGTGCGGTGGCCGGAAACGGGCTGCTCACTGTTAAATCGCATCGAGATGGTGCTTGCTCTATTTACATTTTCCTGCTTAACATGTGCATATTTAATGAATCAAGAACAAACGTTTGGGGGTTAATACCAAAAAGAAATGGTTTTGGGGGGATTTATTGTCAAATTTGCGATTTATGTACTCAAGATTCAAGTTTTAACTATTTTGGCCCATCAAGTTCCAATTAAAATGAAAAAGGTCATTCAATGACTATTACTGAAACCAGATGATACTTCAGTGATCGTTAGTACAAGTTTTAAATTTCAGTTACCGTTTATGAAATTAACCTCCTTTAATAACACGTTATTCTAACAATTTTTTTTTTCAAATAATGGATGTCATTTCAGTCAATTTTTTTATAAGGTGGCATTTTTTTTACTCCCACTTTTACTTTTTTTTTTTTCCAGTCATTTCAGCCTTTTATTAGGTTGTGGCTACCAGCCTTCCTTCACCTGCCCTTGACCCTACCTGTCTAATAATGACACACCCTCTACCCATTAACGTGGGCCCACTTTGCCTTCTCTTCTGTATGTTTGATATGAAGGATTTGAGTGACTATTTCACAACAGTGGATGGGATGGGATGGGATGGGGTGGGGTGGGGTGCATTTCTTGTGATTATAATGGGTGTTTGGTGTATATTAAAATTTTCAATCACACATTTTTCAATAAAATAATATTTTCCATCACATCAATAATTTTTCTTTATTTTTTCAACCACACATTTTTCATCAATCTACTATTCCAAAATACATTATTCCAAAATAATATGGCTCAAACACACCCTAAAATTAAATTTTTAGTAGATTGTGATAGAAATTTTTGAAATATGTGGTTGAAAAATTGTGGAACCCATGAAAGATATAGTTAATATTGACTGTTTGACTTTAACTTAGATGATTTTAATATGTACCAAACATGGATAAGTTTATATATTTGTCAAGTAGACATTCAATTATTTTGTAATAATTTTTATTTAAATTTACATAAGACAGTCATCATTAGAGACATTTTTAGAAAAAAAAAAATAATAGATTGTGTCGAACCCGCATGAGTAGGGAATTGTAATGACTAGGTCAGGATGACGATTTTATCAAAACATATACCCATGCAATGTGATGAGACCATTATGGAAGAGAGAACATGCGTCTAATGCTAAAAGATTAAGAAAGTTAATAAACTGATTACAGGGAGCTAGGAACCAAAGTTAATGACCAATCTTTTTACAAAAAAATTGCTTGTACAGTTATTAGAGGGCTGTAAAAATTACAGTCATCTCTAATTAGTGTGGAACCCACTAATTAATTATAAAAAACTGCTTGTACAGTCATTTGATGGCGGTAAAAATTTACAGCCCTCTCTAATTAGTGTCTCATCTTTTTATACATTCGGCCTGATACATGTCCTTTCAAATAAGAATAATATTATACATAATGAAAACTACTGATAGTCGTATTTGACATATAGATGACTAATCTGTCATGTATATGCCACGTAGTGTAATTGTCGATAATTTTTGTTAAGAAGAGCATTACTCTTCAAATTTTTAATTTGTGAATAATAACAACAAACAAGCAATTAGAAGACAAAATGAGCTTCACAAACTTCAAGAAAAATTAAGGATGAAAATCCATGAATTGGGACGCTAATAAATTTGTTGTTTTGTCCTCGCATTTGTACTCGAAGTCTATCAAATGAGATTTATATTCCCCTTTTTTTTTGGCATAAAAATGGGTGATTTTAGTTTTATTTATATGCTTTTTGGACAATACTTTGTTCTTTATATTATATTATCCACAGAATTTTCTTTATTACATATCTAATAAATTGTTTTAAACCTTTTTTTTTAATGATATTCGAGGCTCTAACTTATCCCATTGGCCATTGAGAATGACACATCTCACAGTCACAGAGAACAGACAAGAGCCCACTTGCATGAAATCCTAGATTCGAGTAAAATTATTCTACATTGGATTTTATTCTTAAGATTTTTGTTTTATTCTACATTGGATATTTAATTTTATCCTTAAAAAAATTAGGTAATTTAATTACATATAATTTATTCGTTGGAAAATTATTGATTAAATATGTTTGATTGATTTAATTTTCAATTTCAAAAATATTATACTTGTCAATTTTTAATTGCTAGATTGATGAGAGAGAAAAAGGGAGAGTGAACCACCTCTCTCTGAAAAAAATATTTTTCTCGTTTTTGAGGAAAATATGGTCACATGACCAAAAGTTTAAAAATATTTTTCATGAAAAAAAAATGTCAATTAGATACCCTAAAAGTATGAATTTGGATGGAAAAATAACATTTACACGAAATAACACTCTTAACGTTATATTTTATAGGAGAGTTAAAGTTTAGGGTTGGAATTTTCATATTATTATATTGAAGCACTTGTAAGACCAAACTGAAAAACAATATTGCAATTAATATTATGCGAAGGTGTAAGTAATTCATCCGCAACGCTAAAATAAGATTAGAATAAATTGATTATTACTTTTTATGTTTTGATTATTGACAATGAGAAGCACATTTGAATGTGAAATTTGTTTTATAACAATCTCACTATTGAATTCATAAATTGAAAATTTGAAATATTTTAACATTAGATCTTCTTCGTTATACATACTTTATTCGTTCGATGCATAATAATTCATTACATTATAATATTTGTTTGTATATTCGAATTAAAATTTAAAATGAGCAAAAAAATGGATGCGTAATAATGTACGATACATGTGTTAAAACATGGGAGACCTTTTAGACTAAGGCCGGTCCAAGCACGACTCATGCATGTCACAAGATGGGACGCGTCATGGGTTAACACAAATCTATTGACTAGTTATTTAGATTTAATCGTAGTAATTTAAAACAGATATATTTTAGAAAAAATTGACAAACCCTGACAGATCTAATAGACGATTTAATGTCGAGTCAATTTACACCTCTGTCTATCCAATCCACCGAATAGTAAAATCACGAAAAATAGTAGACCAATATGTGCATAAAGAATAAAACTACAGTAGACTAGCAGTTGCAGCCTTGCAGGCTCAGACCACCAACAGTTACATTGACTCATAACTGCTCATTTCTCGTGTAGCTAAAGTTGAATTTTCATTTTACGAAGTTGGATTTGCAATACAAAGTTGTTTTCAATTTACAGTCACAACTCCCTCTCTCTCCGACAGTCCACAAAACACCTGACCCGTGCTCTCTACTTATATTAACATTGTTGTTTCATAGGCTCCATTTCTTATATCCATTTTCTTGTAACCTTGTTCTATTTTGCATACACTCATCTTCCTCAAATCCACTTCTTTTTGCACCAATATTTCCATTTTTAGTCTGATTTTACTGTCTCTGAGCTTTGTTCTTCAACTATATTTTATTTTCATGAATTTCAGGAACTCTGAAACAAGCCCAGTTCAAGAAAAATGAAAACTTCATGTTGGTTTTTTAAGCAAAATTCAAGAAGCATTTAGTCTTTTGATTCTTCTTCTGGGTTTCTTGAGAGAATATGGCAATTTTGAGTTTGTTTAACATTTTGCTTTTTGGGTTGTTCTTGAGGTCTCAACTTGTGATTTCTCAGGTGTCTGATGATGAAATTACATTATTAGCCATTGGGAAAGAATTCAGCTTATCTGGGTGGGGAATTAATAACTCAGGTTACTGTTCTTGGCCTGGAATTGTTTGCAGCTTGAACAATTCAACGGTGGAGAAGCTTGATCTTTCTGGGCATGGACTCCAAGGTAATTTCACTCTCATTTCTGAGCTCAAAGGACTAAAATGGCTTGATCTTTCAAACAATAATTTCCATGGAACAATCCCACCAGTTTTTGGGAATTTATCTCAGCTTGAATTTATTGATTTGTCATTTAATAAGTTTGATGGCTCAATACCTGTGGAATTCAATAGACTCAGAAATGTTAGAGCATTGAATCTTTCGAATAATTGGCTAACTGGAGCGATTCCTGATGAACTTGAGAGTCTAGAGAATTTGCAAGATTTTCAAATATTTACTAATAGATTGAACGGTTCTATCCCATTGTGGGTGGGGAATTTGACTAATCTGAGAGTTTTTACGGCGTACGAAAACAATTTGAGTGGTATGATCCCGGATAAGTTAGGTGCATTTTCCGAACTTGAGTTGTTGAACCTTCATTCGAATAGGCTAGAGGGGCCGATGCCTGAGAGCATTTTTGCTATGGAGAAGCTTGAAGTTTTGGTTTTGACGCAGAATTTATTGGCCGGCAGTATTCCTGAATCGATTGGGAATTGTAAAGGCCTTTCGAGTATTAGGATTGGGAATAACAAGTTCATTGGGAACATTCCTAAAGAGATTGGGAATATCAGTAGCCTTACTTACTTTGAAGCGGATAACAATGATCTCTCAGGGGAGATTGTCTCCGAGTTTGCGAAATGCTCTAATCTCACTCTCCTTAATTTAGCCTCAAATGGCTTCACAGGAACCATCCCGACTGAGTTTGGTGAACTCAGCAATCTGCAGGAGTTGATTGTTTCTGGGAATAGTCTGTTTGGAGAGATTCTCACTTCAATTCTCATGGCCAAGAATCTTAACAAGCTCGATTTAAGCAATAACAGATTCAATGGCTCCATACCGGAGAGCATTTGCAACACATCTAAACTGCAATACCTGCTGCTAGGTCAGAATTCGATAAGAGGGGAGATACCTCATGAGATTGGGAACTGCACGAAACTGCTCGAATTACAAGTGGGAAGTAATTATCTGACAGGAAGTATTCCTCCCGAGATTGGCCATTTAAAGAACTTGCAGATTGCACTTAATTTAAGCTCAAATCATTTCCATGGTCAATTGCCCCAAGAGCTCGGAAGACTCGACAAGTTGGTTTCTTTGGACCTCTCCAATAATCAGTTCAGTGGAAATATTCCGGCTACTCTGAAGGGCATGCTTAGTTTGATAGAGGTTAATTTTTCGAATAATCATTTCACTGGTCCAATACCTTCCTTTGTGCAGTTTCAAAAGAGCCCAAGTTCGAGCTTTCTTGGAAACAAAGGGCTATGTGGTGAACCATTAAGTATTTCATGCGGAAGTTTGGATGCTTATGGTCATAACGATTACCATCGCAAGGTCTCGTACAGGATCATATTAGCTGTTATTGGTTCTGGTTTGACCGTTTTTCTATCTGTGATGGTAGTCGTTTTGTTGTTTATGATAAGGGAGAAACCAGAAAAAGAGGTCCAAGATGTGGAAATTTCTGCTGATGAAACTAGTAATAAGCCAGTAATATTAGCAGGAAATGTTTTCATCGAAAACCTCAGGCAGGCTATAGAGTTCGAAGCAGTTGTCAAAGCAACCATGAAAGAGTCGAACAAGCTCAGTAGCGGGACGTTTAGCAATGCCTACAGAGCGGACATGCCTTCAGGGATGATTTTGTCCGTCAAAAAACTGAAATTGATGGATAAAACTATAATCCATCATCAGAACAAGATGATCAGAGAACTCGAAAAACTGAGTAAACTCTGTCATGACAATCTGATGAGACCTATGGGGTTTGTGATCTATGAAGATGTCGTTCTTTTGTTGCACCAATACTTTCCAAATGGGACATTAGCTCAGTTTCTTCACGATTCTACGAAGAAATTGGATTACAAACCCGACTGGCCATCAAGACTTGCCATTGCCATCAGTGTGGCAGAAGGGTTAGCATTCCTCCACCATGTGGCCATTATCCACCTCGATATCTCATCCAGTAATGTATTTCTAGATTCCAATCTTAAGCCTTTGGTCGGTGAAGTTGAAATATCGAATCTCCTCGACCCATCCAGAGGAACGGCAAGTATTAGTGCTGTTGCCGGTTCATTTGGATATATTCCTCCAGGTACCCCGTTAGTTGGAATGCTTAGTAATGAATTCTTTCCTTCCATTATAATCTGTCTAATGCTTTTTGTGTATAACTTGTTCAACAGAGTATGCGTATACAATGCAAGTTACAGCACCGGGAAATGTTTATAGCTATGGAGTTGTGTTACTCGAGATCCTTACAACAAGACTAGCAGTCGATGAGGAATTCGGTGAAGGCATAGATTTGGTGAAATGGGTTCATACTGCACCTGCACGAGGGGAAACCCCCGAGCAGATTCTTGATGCAAGGCTAAGCACCGTCTCCTTTGCTTGGAGAAAAGAAATGCTTGCGGCTCTAAAGGTGGCCCTACTTTGCACTGAAAGCACACCAGCCAAACGGCCCATGATGAAAAAGGTGGTTGAAATGCTTAAAGAAATCACGCAAAACTAGATATCGTGGAATTCACCAGGGTTCTCTTATTCCCAACTCTAGCTGTCTAGACGAATTAGGAGGGCAAAAAAGAGTGTCCTATCAGAGTAAAAATTGTATCAAGGTCACGAAGCAGGCCTTCAAACATATAATGAAATATTGGGGGGTTGCTTTTATTCTACCTCATAAACTTGGAGATTTTCCCATGATCGATTCTTCTGTTCGACTGGGATTCGCTTTCTTGAACAAGAATGCAGTTGTTGTAGATATGATTCCCCCCCCCCCTTTCTTCTTGTAGTTCATCCCATCTGTCTACAAAGTTCTCAGTTGTTTGTTTATGTTTATTAGCAAGAAATGTTTGTTTATTGGTGTCTTCCAAAGTTTAGGCATCGAAATCATGCAAAATCATAACAGTTGCTGCACATGATAACAATTCGGTTCCATCATTGATCTGCATCTGATGCAGATCACGTGTATTAATTGTCCCGAAAGGAGATTCTCAATAAAAATAAAAATGGGATTGTTGCATCTTCGAGTTAGCTAAGNTTTAGGCATCGAAATCATGCAAAATCATAACAGTTGCTGCACATGATAACAATTCGGTTCCATCATTGATCTGCATCTGATGCAGATCACGTGTATTAATTGTCCCGAAAGGAGATTCTCAATAAAAATAAAAATGGGATTGTTGCATCTTCGAGTTAGCTAAGAGTATTTTTTTTCCTCATCTCTTGTTGAACTACAGCTTTGATTTTAAATAAGTGATATAAAATAAAAATGTCCTTCCATATACTCTTGGTGATGTTTGGTACAAAATTAGACTAAAAAATGCAATAGACGAAATTTTAACTTTTTTTATTCTTTAATCGTTTTCAATGTTGTCGAAGTCATCTTACAAACATGCCATCGCAGTTTTGAGTATCTCTATTTTTCCCATTAATATTTATACCCTTAATCCAAACCTCAAAAATAAGCATGTCTGTCTGAGCTTATTAAGAAGTTTACTTATAATTAAATAAGTTTTTTTTTATTGATCAAAGTCAAAATTAAGTTACCTATTTGACAATAAAGAAATTAAAAAATTAAAAAGAGAAAAATTAACATATTCAAACATGCATGAAAATAAAAAGTTAGAGATCGAGACTTGCATGACCAAGGAGCCACATAAATTTGACATTCGTCTCTTTCTCTCGCCCCTCTCAAGTCAAAATGAACGAGAAGACGAGATTTTCAATGTGATTTTCATTTCAACAAAAAAAAAAAACATTTTTAATACACTTCACTGGGAAATAGAAAGGGGGAGAACAAATACATGCACATTTCCATCATAATAAAGGTAAAAACATTGTGAGACTAATGACTAGTACTGCTTTTCTTCATCAGTGGGGCTAAGCTCTGATGAAAACCTTCAATCTTTCGCAAAAACTCAGCAAGAAAATCTGGAATCTGCCCTGAGGAGCTATATGAATTTTGCCCAAGGTGAAATTCACATACACATTCAATCCTGATCGTAGTACTGTTTATTTCTATGACAAATTTTGTAAGGCTTCATTTTTCGACTCTCAGAAGCCGAATCTGCTTGCAAAATTGAGAAATATCACAAATGTAAAAGTAGCTTTTGCCCAGAGAATTAACTATACTGCAATTTGCTCTTAAAAACGAGGGAAAAATAAGCACAGTAACAATTATAGCAACAAGAGATTCACAGTATATACAAAATTGACCATCTGAAAGCAATAATATACTGCACATTTTCACTAGGTAATCTCAAGAGATTTCTTGCTTCATGAATGGTAATATTAGGAAGGAAGCTAGAGAATGAAAAGGCCGCCTGTGAAATAGTCAAGCATGCTTGTAATGCAAGAGGATCCGAGTCACACGAAGTTGAGTTGTCAGATAACTCGTTGATGGCGCTGAAATACCATAAGTTGGCTGATCAACGTAAAAATGACAAAGTAATCGACGATATTTCCTAATTGGGGGTTTTTTTTGGACACGTTTTGGTATTTTGGCCATAACTTTGGCTACGTTTATCAGAATTACGCCTATGACCCCAATTCGAAAAGCTCTTTTTGGCGTGCGCGTCGTGGTCACCCAGCTTTACTCGGTGCGCATCGATTTCGAGGCCAAATTCAGTTATTTTCCATTCCGAGTAACTACTAACATATCTCCAACTCGTTAATCATAAGTTTATCTAATTGAATCATTAATAGGCACTTGTCATAGAGATCAGGATAGACCACGATGTCTAGAGGAAAGAACCCCTGTAGTTAGCACCCATCTTAAAACTGG
>CAIGRS010253210.1:0-10006 GCA_903798395.1 Fraxinus floribunda
TTCTTAAAATCCATAAAGTAGTCAGTGAGAGATCTGTCACCTTTTTCTGCACGATAAAAAGCTTGGCACACCTCATAAGTGTGCTTGATATTTCCCTTACCAAAGTACACAAACTCCAAATATTCCATCAATTCTTTCACAAATTCACAATGATTTATCAAACCAACCACCTCACTAACAATAAAATTGCGTATTTACAAAAACAGACGGGCATTCTCTCTTAGCCATGAGGCTTTCGAATCATGACTAGGTGGTTCATCAATGAGGTGATTATCTATAGCAGTATTCTGCAAATAGAGCCTAACAGTTTTACTCTAATTTAAATAATTAGATTGACTAAGTTTATGTTCCGTGACATCATCGGAATCACATCAGACAACCACGGATTTCTTTTCCTCCATATTATCAAATATTAGCCAAATAACGAGCACAAAGCCACAACAAAGTCCCAATAATTGACAAATCCGAACTTGTCCCAAAATAGATCACACACGCTAAATAATCAGATGCTGACCTAAGTAGGTAGTAGAACGTGTTGTGGACGTCAAGGCGAGCAGACCGGCACAAAAATAACCAAATTCCGATCGAGAGGTGGTCGGAGCAGATTCTTCAGGCGGAGCGTGAGGCTTACACGCTAGGTTTCCGGCGACGGAGCTCCGGGCGAAGGCCGGTCGGTGGGTAGCGCTCCCTCACGTGCCAGTGGTGAGGTTCAAAGGTGCCAAAAGTTGGAGTTTCCAAATAACCCTAGCTGCTGCATTGCACTGTTCTCTGATCTGTTCCTGTTTTTCTTATTCTTCCAGAAATTTCAGCAAAGCTCTGATACCATGTAAGTGGGGAGGAAAAATTATTTTTCTCACTTGTATTCAACAATCTCTTAGGTATATATACAATGTACAATCTTATATTAGGAAGGAAATTAATTATGTCAAATTCCTATGACTTAGAATCAAATATATATATATTTTCTATTCTAGAAATATAATCTGTAACAGTAACAAATTTCATAACCAATTGTAAAAAAAATCACTTTAACGAATAATTTCCATGTAAAATAAAGCCAAACGTGAACAAAAAAAATCCAAAATTTTAAATTTTCCGGGTGCAAAATTTTAAATTTTCCTTGTACCAATTAAATACACTTAATTAACAATTCCCTGAAAAAAAGTTCTAGACAATTATTTTCCCTGAAATTCATTTTACTTCTACCCATTTTCCACTTTAGCAATCAAACGGACCCCAAATGTTTGTAAATATACATAAATAGATGAATCATGTTCCAGTTTCCTAGAGGAGCTGAAATTGGTGTAGAAGAAGTTTTTAAAAGATTATCATACAAGTGAAATAAGCATTGAAGAAATCTTGATGGATTACCTTTAAAAACTAAACCAAGTTTTGATCATAATAAATCATTTAGTTACTAATAAATTAGTAAAGATTGAGAATTTTACATTTCAAACATTCAATGTCAACTTCACATGTCAAAAGTTTTGCTGAGATTCAATGATAAATGCGTCGAAAGGACTTCATAGGTAAATGCAAAAGAGGAAAAATAAGATCGGATATCTACAAATAAACAAAATAAAGAAGGAAGCTGTAATACGTATTATTCGATATTTGAAAAGGGCTCCAGGTCTTGGGTTATTGTATAAACCAAATGGACATATCAGAATAGAAGGGTTTACAGATGCAGATTGGGCAGGATCCCCGTCAGATAGACGATCCACTACTGGTTTATGTACTTTTCTTGGTGGTAACCTTGTCTCTTGGAGAAGTAAGAAACAAACTGTAGTAGCAAGGTCAAGTGCAATTCTTTCCAAAAATCACAAAGAACGGGTTGAAGAAACTTATAAAACAAACTTGCTTGAGATGAGTCTACAAATTTCTGCATAACAGAGTTGAGATGAAACGTTCAACGCGTGGGTTGGATAAAGCAATGGAAGACCACATTTTTAAGTATAACAACTAATACATAGGTTGAATGGTAAGTGAGAATAAAGGCAATCATACTTGGCGACATTGGGTTGTTGAAATACAATTCTTTCTGAGCTTTATCTACATGAGAAGACGTCAGTAAAATGACGAAAAAATAGATAGTATAACAGAGAAAATCAAAATGTTCTATGAACAAAAAATGAAATAGGAAACAGAAATATGTGCTAATTCCTGAGGACGACTGAAGTTCAGATAACCATCCCGAAATTCTCGTTTAGGAGAAATCTGGAAACCTACAATACACATTTGTAAAGTTTTAACTTCTAATATTCAAACACGTCAAAATCATGTGGAGAATTCACAATAACAATGATATAACTTCGATTAGAAATGAATGTAAACCTCAAATAATTCAAGTTGAAATCTCTTTTTAACCTAAGAGAAGAATCCAATCAACCAATCCCTCTTTTTATCTTGACAAATAGTAAAATGATAACTTAAAAAACAGGGAACATTTCAAGATTCAGCAAAGAAGGTAAGCAAGCAAAAATTGAAACCCCCCAAAAAACGTAAATTGCACAAAGCATGACATAGAAGATTAGAAATGGTGGTTGTGTGAACAAACCAGATTTGAAGCATAATGAAAAAGAATTTTATATTCATTAAATAACTTAGTAAACGTGAACAATATTTTACCTAGAACTTGTTTTGCACTGTGAGTCGAAGCTTAGGACGTGGCTCCAACATTTGTCATACAAGACTCTTGTCACTTTCTGAAATGCCTGACCATGGTTTCCTTTCGAAATATATTTTTTGTCGTATAATGGTCTGAGCAACTCTTTGTTCAGATTCTGTGCAAAAACTTGCTTTAGAAGGATGATGAATAATGGTTGCAAACATGATTTAATGATTTAAAAAAAAGGAAAATGTATCATCATTCAGACAATCTAGTCTGAACTAAAGTGGAATGTCAAAAAACAGGATTTTCGATGAATATAAAGCATTAAACATGAAATGCATACAATCCTAAGATTACAAACTTTAAAGAACTGTAAGACAGATGGAACCTGTAAAGCAGGTGTATATCTGGATGAGAACAAGAAGCTCACCAGAGAGAGACTATTTTGAGAAAATTCAATATACCACTCCACAGAAGAAGCTATAGAGAATAACTTAAGTACTTCATATATCTGTTTTTGGTCCATAGTTTCGATTAAGTACTTCTTGAGCCATATAGCAAGGACTTCCCACAACTTCAGAGAACTTCTCACCTAAGATTACAAGAGTTAAACCACTTCATTATACATTAAGATCATCAAACTGATACAATATACATGTTTTAGATTTAAAAAAGAAATTACAAGGTACTTGATCTGATATGTATATTAACATGGACAAGAAGCCATCACACATTTTTCGAGCGTATACATAATTGAACAAATTGAATAACTATAGAGTACTAAGTATGAACTCTCTCCATATATTCTACCTAAAATTTCAATATTAATAAGCTTCCTGTTTTTTAATCATAGTGCTAAAACCTATAATGAAGCTAAGTTCCAACCTACATGTCATTGACATAGTTAATCATACTTGTAACCAAATAATCGATGTGGGGCAAAGTTTATTTCATTTGTCACAAATTTCCTCACAAGTTACCTGGGCTGAAATCTGACTTCAACAAATTCGCTACCTTGAAAGCCTTTAAGAAGAACACCTTCGGCTTCTAGGAAACTTATGGATGCTTTTCGGTTTCTTCAATATCAATGGAAGCTCTAAATGACTCTTCGGCTTTGGAAGGCTTATGAATACCAAATCCCCAACGACTACGAACATAAACGAACCCAAATCATCAAAAATAATTACGTACCAATTTGTATGTATACAATTACTCATACATCTATTACACACAAATAAATATAACCTTTAATTGTTCACGAAAAAAATATTACTTTTCAAGGCTTAACAATACCAAATTCACAAAATTTACAAATATAAACTAACCCAAATCGTCCAAAATCATTCCAAACCAATCATAATGGTCCAGATAGCTCGATCTTCATCATGTGGATCAAATCTGTGAGGAAAGTAAAAAGTGAATTGTTAATCCAAATCCAAAACTCCATGTAAAGTTCAATTCTATAAGTCTATCTATTTATGCACCGTGGATTCTAGTCTGTAGAAAAAAAAACAGCAGATTCAATAGCAGTAGTACCAGTCTTCATATTCCCAAGAGCTCCATCAAATTCAATAGCTCAACATTTTGTCTACATTCAAAATTCTACTAAGAGTCGTACAGAAACATGGCGCTTGAAAAATTAACATATAGAACTACATGGATGGCACCAAATTAATCAACGAGAAAGCAACTCCATTTTTTTAACGGTGGATTGAATGGAGAAAACGAGTACCTAAATGAATAACCTTTTTTCTTAGCAATGGAGATACGAGCAGTAGATGAAGAAGGAAAATCGAAACATGAAATCTCATTCAAACGATGCAAAACAAGGCCTGAACAATAATTCATAGCAGCCATTTTCCAACATAGCTTCAGCTTCAGGTCCAGTTCCAGTTTCAGTTTCTCTTCCAATTGTTGTCTATAACAATATAAAATAATGGATTTATGAATTGAAGCAATGAAGATTATTCTTACAGGTATATGTCTCAGTTGTCTCAGTTTTTTGGGAATTTCTTTGTACGAGTTGGAATTTCTTTGTACGATCGCAAGAGAAAGAGAGCAATTAGGGTTAATGGGTAGAAAAAATGAGTTCCCAACAGTCGAAGCCTCACAAATATGTCTCAGTTGGCTCAAATTTCTTGTAATTCTTTGCTAATGTGGCATAGATCGCGCGTGAGAGAGAGAGATTGCAATTTGCAATTAGGGTTAAGCGGAAGAGAAATAACAAATGTCGACTCCCAGTTTTGTTTTTTCTTTTCCCCCAAACGGCGTCGTTTAGGCCCATCCAATTAATACACAGTAGCAAACCGGATAGGTGTGAAAAGGAGGTTTCAAAAATGAATAGTAATTTGGGATCCCCTCTTTTATAGTAGAGGGGATAAAACATAGAATTATTTTAGAACTCAAAAGAGTAATAACAAAATGTCAACTTGATATATGTTAAGAGTAGGATTGGAATATAGAGCTTGTTTGTTAATGCTTAAAATTCAATTAAAATTAAAATATGACCGTTATTGAGTCCCATTTGTCTAATAAAAGTCAACAATAACGGCTAGTTTTTCAATTTTAATCTGATTTTAATCTCTACCGAACACACCCATAATATGAACAGGGAGACATCATTGTTGCATTTTGCCCTACTGCGTCAATGATGTGATATATATGTTAAGAGTATGATAGATATGTTGACAGTTTTGATTAATACTGAGATGAATGGTTACATGAATAAGAAGATATCACAATTATCACGATCTATGTGAAAAACGAACGTATGAAAGGTGACAAATATGGCAGACATCTAAATTATGAGATCAAATTATTCATTTAATTACTTTTGAGCACACAATTTAAACACCTTTAGTTTAGTTCAACATGGTCCCTTCAGTTTCTCCATTTCCATTGTCTGCTTCACTGCTGCTTTCCTTTTGTTTTCAACTTTCCTAGATTCTCCTTTTTCTTTGTAGGTCGAGATTAGGAAAATAATCTGGTTTATCTATTAGAATTTACTAAACCTATAATTTTGCAGGTGGTGTTTTGATGTTGAGGTGGTATACTTGTGCAAATGTTTCCGCATACCAATGATCGAGATTTCTGTGAACTGGACTGAAATTCCCGGATCAAAGGTTAATTTATTAAGCATCCCCAATATGTTGTGGGAGATGGCTCTGATGTCTTTAGGTTATAGAAGTGGCGTATGGAAAATTTATACCTGAACTTATTATTTTTGGTGAGCACGGAAAAAGACAGCGATTAACGTTCAAAGTATGCTGATATAGGACTTTCTATGTACAACACATTTCAACCATGAAAGCTGAATGGATCTTATTCGTAACAGAGAGACATGCTCGTGGTTTGGACTTAAATATATATGGAAATCCTTTACTTTTCGGATAGTTAATTATCATGTTTTTAGATAAACCATGAGCTTTGGTTGATCATAGCATATTTTCTTTGTTATCTTAGACTCTATTCGCCTCTTTGAACTTGTATCGAATCGAGAAATAGGTTTGGTTTCAAACCTGAATTTGTTCTGCTGCCTAACATTGTATGTAATTTCATATCCAGTTGGTGAAATGGGCTGGTAAAGTTGGTAAATAAGCACATAGACAAAATTATCAATGCTACTGATTTCAATTTAAANAATTTGTTCTGCTGCCTAACATTGTATGTAATTTCATATCCAGTTGGTGAAATGGGCTGGTAAAGTTGGTAAATAAGCACATAGACAAAATTATCAATGCTACTGATTGCAATTTAAACAGTGGGTTCAAACAATTACAGTGAATAAATTTGTTCAGGGGAGGGAGGGTAAATGAGCCATTTCATACGAGTTTTAGGTTGGTTAAACTTGACTTCAAATAATTTAAATTTTGTTGTTGATAAAGTTGTAACTGTATATATCCATAATCAAATCTAGAAGTGAAGGAAATGTTTGATATATTGGAGTTTATATGAACTATGAAGAAATAGAGACATCAACAATTCCAAACGTGTCATAATACTCTAACTAAAACACAAAAAAATAAAAATAAAAATAAAAAATAAAAAATGAAAGGATAGAAATCCTAAGCCAAATTAAAAAAATAAATGAAATTCTATTCTCGATGTTTCTGATAGAATTATGGTCAAATCTTGAATATTCTTTAATCCTTGGGGACAAAATATTCTCTCACTCATCATATTATTTTACAATTACATTTGAAAAGAGTAGTTAGATAGATATATGTTATGCTAATGGAGTAGTTATAGTTCCAACGTCATGTGGACTATTTCTTCCTATATACACTCAAATTAACATCATATAATAAAACATTCTTTGAAAGTACATTTCATCGTTTCAACAAAAAATGGGATCTCTCATGCATGAATTCAAGAAGCAAGCTTCATTCTTCTTGAAAGAGAAAATCAAGACTGCAAGATTGGTTCTCACCGATGTTACTCCCGTGCAAATGTAAGTCGTCGCTCCATCACTTAAAATTTTATTCATTATTAGCGATTCGTGTTATAAGATGTGAATTCAATAAATCAAAGCTCGAACAGACAACAAAAGTAAACTACTTGACACAATAGCGGATCCTTCGATAATATTTTTTTTTTCTATGGGTTGGTATGTCTTTCTTTATCCGGGTTTAGAACGGCCAAAGAAGAAATATGGAAACTATACACGAATTTTGTGCTTAGTTTGTTGTTGTTGTTGTTGTATTATTTGACTTTTACGAGACTCGTGGAATATAAATTTGACATCTTGTGATTTTGGATTGGTGCATGCAGATTGACAGAGGAAATAACAAATGGAGATTCAATGGCTGCAAACACAAACGCCATGAGATTAATATCTCACGCAGCCTTTGAAGTGGATGATTACGAGAGAATTGTGCATATTCTGCATGAAAGGTTCTTTTCTTGTCCACAATTAAATTCAGTAATTTTGTGTCTCAATTTGAAGGAAAGAAGAATTAATTCGTTCATTTGTTTTTGTTAAGGTTGTCCAAATTTGTTACATGGAACTGGCGAGCCTCTTATAAGGCTTTGATTTTGTTGGAACACCTTCTTACCCATGGACCACAAAGGGTGGCAGATGAGTTTGAAAGTGATGAAGATATTATTAGAGAGATGGCAAATTTTCGATTTGTGGACGAGAAAGGGTTAGTCTTTGTTATTCACCTTCTTCTATTGTTGTGTGTTACATAAGTGTTAAAAGGAAGAAATTTAATTCATTATAGAGAATCAACGTATCTAAAACTTAAATTTTTAGAACGGAGACAAATTCAACATACCTTTTGTCGAATTACCTCATCTAAAAACTTGAACCGTTAAAGACCAGATGAAAATTTATTTATTTATATCTTAAGCACGTTTCTTCAAATGCATATTGAATTCAAATGACTTCGACACCTGAGGAGGGGTTACATGCTAACAAGTGGTGATACCCACGAAAATCGAAGGACTATTTGCTCTTCGGCGGAAATATCTATGAATGATTGTGAGACTTGAACGCAATATTTTTGTATCCTCTGACAACGCGGAAACACTCCATCCAAATTCTTGAGCTTTTGAAGAAAGGATGAAATTTGCTTGTAAATAACTTCGACACAACTTGTATATCATTCAAATATATATATTTGTCATAAATTGGTAGAGGAAAGACTTGAACTCATGCCTGATGCCATACTAATTTTTTTCTGAAGTATTATGATTTTAAAGAAGAGGTGAGTCTATTTATATTCGTATTTTCAACACATTTTGCTTGGTGCATATGCAGGTTCAACTGGGGATTGAGTGTACAGAAGAAATCTGAAAGAATTCTGAACCTCCTTGAAGATGGGTCATATCTCAAAGAAGAGAGAGCAAAAGCAAGAAAAGTAACATTTGGAATCAAAGGTTTTGGAAGTTTTGGCAAGTGGCCTGCAGAAGGTGGCCTAGAAGAAGCCAGTTTTGAAAATTATTTGAGATCAAAATCTCTCTTCAATGGGCATTATGCAGAAGAATTGGCATCAAATGAACACACCAATTTATTATCCATGGAAAAGGCTGCTAAAAGTACAAATACAATGCTTGATTATGTGGTAGAAGAGGACCATCCATTCTGGGAGAAAGATCACCAGACTAGAGTCTCCCTACTTTCCTCAGTATAATGAAATTTCGTCGATCAACCAACCTGTCGGGTCTTTCCGTGTTGTTCATACGTCGGGAGGAGTTATGTCCGTCCGGTGTGCGGAGGGTGGGATCTACATGTTGAGTATCAGAAACTAGCAATTGGAGCTTGTCTAATATTGGGATGTGGATATATAGTTATGTTTCTTGGTATATAGGTATCTTGTACTCCTCGTACAATAGACAATAGTTTGTTGGTGTTTGATATGGATAAACTCAACCAAATATAATTTCATGGATTGCATTTTATACTTTCTTTTTCTTTCGAAATGCTTCCCCACGTGTAGAGTTCATAAAACGTGCTATGCCAGATGTTTCTTCATTTAAAATTTTATCCTTATTCACTTCTTCCATACACTTATTTTTCATTTGTGTACTATAATATCTAGGGACGGAGCTAGGATTGTCGAGTTGTTGGGGGCAAATTTCTATAACTAAAATCGTGGGGGGGCAAAATCTTGAAGTAAAAACTTGTAATTGCGGAAGCAAACTTATCATAAAAGGTTGGGGACGCATAATAAGGAGCTTAAGGGCGTGTTCGGTAGAAATTAAAATCGGATTAAAATTGAAAAACTAGCAGTTATTGTTAATTTTTATTGGACAAGTGTGACCCAACAACAGTCATATTTTCAATTTTAATTGAATTTTAAACTGTACCAAACATGGCCTAAATATTTAGAGGAACTTTGTGGGTGTGGGGACAATTGACCCCACCGTTCCATGCTAAATCCGCCACCGAATTATTATCATGTGGAACCACCTTATTTAAAAATTGAAGCTTTTAGATGAAGTTATATGAACATGATGTCATCTATGGAAATAACAAAAATGGATTGACATGACAATGGTAAAAAGAGCGTATGCTCAAGGCCTATGGCCTATGGGTAGGGGTGTAAGCGGTTCGATTTTACCGATTTTTGACAAATTTTCAAACCAAACCGTTTAAACCGGTTTGAGAAAAACTCAAATCGGTTTGAGAAAATCTCAAACCTAAACCAAACAATTTTGAACGGTTTGAAAAAAATTCAAAGTTAAACCTAACGGTTTGGTCCGATTTTAAACCGTCGGTTTCGCCGTATATTTTTTTGTGTGTCCACTTTTATAACATTAATTCATTGAATCCAATATATATGTATATCTTACTAGCAATAATTCTAAAAAAAACTAAATATATCCACTAAAAATTTAAATACTAACTAAATCAAAGTGATATCACAATAATTTAAAATATAATTTTTTATT
>CAIGRS010253211.1:0-20927 GCA_903798395.1 Fraxinus floribunda
ATCTGTGTGCTTTTATTAATGTATGGATTCCCTATAATTAATTCTTAGTTAATTATCATTCACATTCATTTAATTAATATTCACCTTCATTTATACATTTTAGTGTTATTAATTTTAATTATAAGTTAAATAGAATTTCACATTCAATAATGCATTTCATTTATTCATGTCTATGTATACAAATTAATAACCAATTTTTCTTAATTGAAATTAAATATCAAGTGAGAATTATTTCGATAATTTTAGCTCCACTATAATTTAATTATTTCAATAAATGCCCTACTTTTAATTTTTTTTATGTATTTAATTTATTTAATCATTGAGTTATCATTAATGTACACATACATTTGACAGATTCATTTCATCGGTGCATTTTCATTAATGTATGGATTTTTCTCAGTTAATTAACATTCATATTTATTTAATTAATATTCATCTTCATTTATACATTTAGTATTATTAATTTTAATTATAACTTAATTAAAATTTCACATTCAATAATGCATTTCATTATTCAAGTCATATGACAATCAATATTCAATTGTACTTAATTGAAAATTAAATAAATAATTTGACATCCATTTGTATTAATTCTAAATCGATTAATATTTGTGCATATTCACATATTACTTATAAAACATTTCATAATATGTATAACGTTGACTAGTACACCGAAATGCCATAAAATATTTATGTGATTTATGTTCTAATGTAGCTTTTGTTTTAATAAAGTTATAACCAATTTTATGAGTATTTTTTTTTTATTTACGTATACTAACAAATTTGGAAATTAATTTATATTTATCACTCATTTATGCGATGCACGGGCTTTGCTATTTTGAAGGTAATGTTAGCGTGCTGAATATTAAGAATTGACGAGAGATTATCATACATTTAGCTCCCGTTTGGTGCATATTATTTCTAAAAGAATGCATTTTTTGGTTGATGTGATGGGGAATATGTGGTTGAAAAAAAAGGAAAAGTTATTGCTGTGATAAAAAATATTATTTTATTGAAAAATGTGTGGTTGAAAATGAATAGAAGAATGAAAATGAAAAAAAAAATGTAGCCCAAATAGGGGCTTATTTGTTGAATCCTAATTTCTATTTTAGTGAAACTAACATTTGTTTTATTTAAATGATTTGAACCAACATGTAATCAAAAAAATGTAGCAATTTTTTGTTGGGAAACTTCAAGTTATTACCTTGTGTTTATGTTGTAGGTCATCACTCTCCCGATAATTACTCTTGTGGCAGGACATGGTAAATAAATGTTAGTGCCAATGACTAAGCTTTCAAAATTGTAGAAAAACATTTTAGGACTAATGTACTACGGGAAAAAAAATGAGGAAGCAGTAAAATAGAAGAATTTTCGAAAAAGCAATACATGGAACATGAAAAACAAATATTCTGAAAAGAACACCAAAGACAACATTTATACAGTTCATATTATTATACTTATAAACCCAAAATGAGCTCAACATGTGGAAGCTTTTTACAATCCGGCAGTTACAATTATATAACTTCTTACAACCTTGTAAATAGATCAAATGGGGCCATGGTAACATATTTGAATTAGTTAAAAGTTTCTAAGATAACAATAAAATATAGAATACTCTCTAATGTGATGAATTTTCTTTTATTTGTGTGTAATATTATTTTATTTGGAGAATGTGTGGTTGAAATGAAGAATGAGAATGAGAATGAAAAATTAATGATGTCAAACGTGAGCTATATAGTAGGAGATATATTGTCGACAACTCACGTTTTTACTCGTTGCTAAGACTTGTGAGGGAGTCGGCAGATACCCCTCCAATAGGAGGGCGCCAACCCCTGGTTTGTTTTTACTCTTGTTGCTGAGACTTGTGAGGGAGTCGGCACACACCCCTCCAATAGGGGTGCCCCAACCCCTGGTTTGACCCGGGAAATAATCCCGGGCCAAGCAACATTTTTGAAACTTGAATACCCACACAATCTAGAGATAAACGGATAAAGGTGCTTTTTCGCTCTATCACTCATAATTGTATCAGATAATGTTTGTACATCATTTTCACCCCCCGATGATTTAATTTTGGGTTGAATGGCTTAATTCCACTGTATTTGATTATTTTCTGTTCGTATTAGGTAAACTGATTTTTATTTTTTATTTTTATCTTGAATTTAGTTAGTTTTTTCTCGAATCAGTTGGTCGAATATAAATGTTCAGTAATTTGAGAAGTTTGATCGATTGCTTTGTTGAAGTGAAATGATATTGGAATTTTTAGATTACTGGTATTCAATTTCTGTTTCCCTTTATGCAGATTTGGAGCTATAATAGGTGTTTAAGCTCTTGTGATTGTTTGTTGGTATTTGCGATTTTTGGAGAATGGCATCTGGTGAATGGCACTGTGAGAAAAGATTTAAGAATGAATCTTCTAGAAAAGAGGACGAGAATGTAACTGAAACTGGGTATCTCTCCATTATTGTCCTTGGTGCTTCCGGTGATCTTGCCAAGAAAAAGACTTTCCCGGCGCTCTTTAACCTTTATGGGAAGGTAATAGAATTTTGGTTCTCCTTTTGTTTCTGTCATGAATGCTATATACTTTGTATGCAATTGGTGTTTGTTATAAGTTTATAACATGAAATTTTTTTATCATAGAAGTGATTACTCAGTGCTCATTTCACGTATTGAAAAAGAAAATTGGGAAGATGGCATTTCATTAAATGGTGGAACTTAATGGGTCTCTTAAATTCTAGTTTCTGACTTGGTTGGGGTGTTAGGGATTTTTGCAATCAGACGAAGTTCACATTTTTGGCTATGCAAGGACCAAGATTTCTGATGATGAATTGAGGGACCGCATTCGAGGGTGAGATTCCTGTATATTCAGTCTGGTGAAAATTAGTCGTTGTGCTTGTATATGTCTATGTACTTCTTGTATGGAGCTTCGTGCTCGTTTTCCTTGATTATTTTCTCGGCAAAACTTATATATTTAATATTTCTGCATTTTCCTTTGTTGTTCATCATATGACTTTCGTGGTTTATATGATTGACTGATTGTAACTGATTCTGTTTGCGGCTAATGCATGTACTGACTTCATTGGATTCGTATTTTTCTTAATGATTCTAGGTATCTTCCCCAGAGTAAAGAATATGCAGCAGATGTATCAAAGTTCCTGCAATTGGTTAGTACATTGCTTGTGATTTTCCTTATTTTTAACCTTCCTAGGATGATGAGGCTGATTTTGTTATCGCTAATGCAGATCAAATATGTATCTGGCTCTTACGATACCGCAGAAGGCTTTCAGGCATTGGACAAGGCAATAGCTAAGCATGAAATATCAAAAAACATCATAGAAGGATTATCCAGAAGGCTCTTTTACCTTGCACTTCCCCCATCAGTATATCCACAAGTCTGCAAAATGATCAAGAGTTACTGCATGAATAAATGTATGTGCTCTTTTTCCAGAATTATTTTAGCATTGCTGAGAACTAATGCATGCTATAGTCCTTATTATTGATCTTTCATCACGTGAATGTCTCCAATTATCATCAGGCTTTGTTACGGATTATGGCAGACAGTAATTTTTCTAAAATCTTCTTGTGCATCTTATTCAGGTTGCTATTAGTGTGTGGTGCTTATGCTTTGTGTTATTAGGAGCAGAAAAAGAGGGTACAGAAGAAATGAGCAATTTTTGTTTTGACAGAAAATTTTCCAGAAATTTACCTGAAAATTTGACAGTCCAAACTCTTGAGATAGAACTAACTGAAGGGGGAAATGGTTTTATATGCTTTTGACAACTGGATGAAAGTCATAAATGACCAGGGGAAGTGTAAACAGTAAACCTTGCTTAACAACATTCTTTTCTGGTTCTCCCAAGATTGAATTTTTAGTTGTGTCTGAATGGTGCAAGACAATTGTTTTGAGTCTTTATTTCGACAAAAGAATAGAGTTCTATATTAACACAAATACAGTAAGAAAACACTTGAGCGATTAGTTATCGAATTGTATTGCATTCTGTTTATCCAATACCTTTCCATCTCTTTAACCACTTGTTTAATTAAATATTCATGCACATCAAGTTTCAAATGTTTACGAATCCTTTATTTAATAATTTTTCAGCTGATCTCGGTGGATGGACTCGAATTGTTGTTGAGAAGCCCTTTGGCAAGGATTTGGCTTCAGCTGAAGAACTGAGCTCCCAGATAGGAGAATTATTTGATGAATCACAGATATATCGTATTGATCATTATTTGGGAAAGGAGCTAGTGCAGAACCTGGTAGTGTACCTTACCAGATTGTCTCATTGTTTTAGTCCATTTTCTTCGGAACTAATTTGTCATAATGTCTTTTCAAACATTTCAGTTGGTACTTCGTTTTGCAAATCGTCTATTCTTGCCTCTCTGGAATCGTGACAATATTGATAATGTACAGGTTGGTATTTTTACACTTCCTTCTAATCCCTCCCAGAACAGCTCTCTCTCTACATACATTTACACACATATATGCACTTCAAGTATTAATAGTTAATGTTTTGAATTTTCTTCAACTTATCATGCTTACCGATTTCTCTGTACTTCAACTGTAGATTGTGTTCAGGGAAGATTTTGGAACTGAAGGCCGTGGTGGATATTTTGATCAATACGGGTAGGCACATAAAGCCATGCTTCTATATGTGTTGTAAAACTAATTAAAGAGTATGGTTGGAGAATTGGTGCTTTTTTCTTTCACTTTATCTTATTGCATGAGATTTTTAAGTTGGAAACACAATAATCCTACTTTTGTTTCCTTTACAGAATTATCCGTGACATTATTCAGAATCACCTATTGCAGGTGAACCTTGTCAGCAATTTGCACCTTGTCAAATATATGATTTCCTTTAATAGCTTTATAAAACTGAATCAAGTTTGTCCATTTTGTATATACTGTCACAAGCATCCATATGCTGATTGTTTTCATTTTTCTCGTCATAGAATTACCTCAAAGGAAGCCACCTTTACGTCTAATGCCTTAAATTATTTGGTAAAGAGTTGGATGGCCCTAATCTCTGCATTTTATTTATAACATGGTGCATCCTTGCAAAATTGCAGGTTTTTTGCCTTGTAGCCATGGAGAAGCCCGTTTCTCTCAAGCCTGAGCACATCCGTGATGAGAAAGTGAAGGTATGTATAAGATTATTCCCTTCGGACAACCTTGCTTTGGTTACTTGAGAGGAAAAACAATTGAGACTTTGCATGGATACTTGTTTTTATTTTTGAGTCCCTTTGGTTTCTTAAAGCATATTTTGGAGTGCTTTTAAGTGTTTACAAGTTGTGGATCCTACGGAATTTGGGGATAATAAGTAGGTAGTAAGTTGTGAGTCTTATGAAATATGTGAATTTATGTTTGATCAACTCAAAAAAAAAAAGTTAAGCTTTGCCAAACATGCACTTAATATTTCTTGAATTATTCCTGCATCCTGCTACTACAAGAATTTCCCGTTTCAATTATAGATTCAGTTGGAATTCAGGTTCTCCAATCGGTGATTCCAATTAAAGATGAAGAGGTGGTTATTGGACAATATGAAGGCTATAAGGATGACCCAACAGTTCCTGACAATTCGAACACTCCTACTTTCGCAACAATGATTCTGCGTATACACAATGAAAGATGGGAAGGTGAATAACATACATACAAGTTTACCTATGTCATCTACATCTATATTCATACTTTTTTCTATTGAGGGTGAGAGTTGGAATTCTAAAGCTGGGAACATTTTATGTAGTTAAATTGGAAGTACATCCTATATGATCATGTGTTTCTAAGTTCTAACATCACCTACAACTACTTGCTGTAGGTGTGCCCTTCGTACTCAAGGCAGGAAAAGCACTAAACTCGAGAAAGGCAGAAATACGTGTTCAGTTTAAGGATGTTCCCGGCGACATTTTTAAAGGTATGTGGAACCATGTACTCTGTTTTTTTTTTTCCTGAATTTATCATTTTAATTGGTAAGAGAATATTTTCAGTCAAATCTCCTGATTTGTTGATAGTACCTGATGAGATATAACTTGTTTAGGTCAAAAACAAGGAAGAAATGAATTTGTAATACGTCTTCAACCTTCTGAGGCCATGTACATGAAGCTTACGGTAAGAGTAATTATGTTAGTTATTTGCATAAAGCTACTAGCTAGGCTGGTTATGGTGGATTTTGAATTTTTTTTAATCCGTTTTATGTAATGACAAAGGGCTTATGAATTCAATACGATAATATAACCTTTACAGCGGTCTTAGTAAACAAATTTCTCTTCTCTTTCTTGTTTCTCTAGTTGTAAGAGTCTTCAAGTGCACGTGAATGGTATTTGATGCTTGAAATCTAGCTAGTATACCAGTAATTGTGCTCGTTTAGTGAATCAGTCCCATCAAGCCCATGATCTTCATTTCCGATTCAGTCTGATCTCTCTCTACAGGTCAAGCAGCCTGGCCTGGAGATGTCAACTGCTCAAAGTGAACTAGACTTGTCTTACACACAACGTTACCAAGGGGTTGTCATTCCAGAGGCTTATGAACGTCTAATTCTTGACACGTAGGATTATGTTCAGTAAATCTGCATGATTTTGTGTTTCTTATTATATAATTACAAGATTTGTGTTTTCTTTAAATACAGAATAAAAGAAGATCAGCAGCATTTTGTTCGTAGAGACGAGTTGAAGGTATTGCCATTATACATTCTAAAATTGTATTTCTACCCTCGTTTTTCATCACTATTATTGACGATTTCAACCATCTCAATCTTCAGGCTGCATGGGAGATTTTTACACCCCTTCTACACCGAATAGACGATGGTGAGTTTAAGCTAAATCCATACAAGATGGGAAGTAGAGGGCCTGTAGAAGCAGATGAATTGTTAGAAAGGGCAGGTTATGTTCAAACACATGACTATATATGGATTTCTCCATCCTCATGAATGAAGTTCCTCCACAACTAAGATCCAACCGGCTTTTGGATGCTCTGTCAATAAGGTCGTGTGGTAATGAGTCTATGTTGTCTTATTGTAATTTCGTCAACAATTTATTTTCCGGGTTAGTTTTGCCTTTCATTGCATAGATTGAGATCAATAATATGTAATTAATGCGACGAATAAGAGCTCCTGCATAATGAATTATGCATTGAATGGCTAGATGCTTTCGAGTTTACTTTCTCTAATTTGGATTTTGGATTTGTTTAAAAGCAGTTTTTCTTTGAAACTGTGTCTCTAGTCTACTCGAGCGGCATGTGAGGTTTGTCCACCTTGGCTCTAGCGGTCGCTTCTATTCAAATTCCAATTTTTCAGTATGCAGTCCTAAAATTCCTTCCTCTACCTCTGTATCAGTTCTTATACATGTTACTCCCTGTTGGAATTGGTCAACTATGAAACCATGAAAAAGTGACTTTCATGTCAATTTCGACTAAATATTCGGAATAGATCCGATAATCAAAATATGAAAATAAATAGACTAACATGTTTTACTCATTGAGTAGATCGTCGCGATATATTTGAAATCTCCAAACCAATTCTGAGTGAATGAGAAATTACAGTCTAAAATTGGAAGAAAAGAGAGAAAATTGTCCAACTTCGTCGCTCGCCTACCGCTCAAGCGAGGAGGTTATCGCTCGAGCGACAGATTAACGACGGTGAGTGACAGTCTCTGTTTCTGATGCTCTAGAGACGTAAGTGCGACATATTAAATTAGACTTTGGCAAATGTTGTTGAGTTTGGGGTGCGACACTTCACTTACAACCTTTCATTTTTTATAATTAGACCATTGAGACGCACATCTGTTCATCTCAATGATATGCAATCATAGCATAACATTAAATTCATCTTTTCTTAGTCTAAATTCTGCATAAAAGCTGATTTTTCCATTTTTCATTTAAAAGTAGTACAAAATTCAATTTTCAATTCATTGTTCTTGTGTTTTGAAGTGCTACTAACACAATAAGTTTGTTGTTGTACATTGAGAGTTGATTGCCATCATCCGTAGGAATCGTTGTGGAGCAAATTCGACTTAAGGACAAAGAGTTCAACTCTTGTCTCGACTTTGCATGCATTTCTTTTTGGCGTTGCTTTGACATTCATTTTCATTTGGTATTCTTACCGTTACTCCGTCAAAATTTTGGTAAGATTGGTAAATTATTTTGGTTTAAAATTATCACTCAAATCCATCATTTTGATCAAAACTCCTGGTCATTCTATCCAAGTATATCTTCCGAGATCTCAAGTTCAAAATTCCAAAACTTCTATTTGATCTTCCCTCTCTTCGGGTGGTTCCATTCCTTGATTTTAAGTATTAACTTTAAGAGAGTCACATTTTAGTAAAGAGAAAATTGACAACTCCCCACGATTAACGTTAAATTTTCAGAAATAAGGACTTGTTTGAGCCCATTTTATTGTAAAATGTATTTTAGAATGATAGATTGATGGAGAATGTGTTGTTAAAAAGTAAGGAAAATTTTTGGATTTACATGTAATATTATTTTATTAAAAAATGTATGGTTAAAAAAAGAGAGAAAAATATATTTTAAAAATAATGGGAATCAAACAAGGTCTAAAAAACATTTTTATCCAAAAACAATAACAAATTAAGAACTCTTATAAGTAAATTTAAAAAATCTTCTATGTCAATTAAATTTTTTCATTTAATTCTTAAATAAATAATAAAGTTAATTAAGTCTTTATTTTATTTTTCTCTTTTAACCATTTCTACCAATTATTTTCACTATCGTGGAAAAAGAGTTTATCAAAGTCAAATTGATATTGTTAAATTAATAAATAGAATATAAATTATTTGTAACTTCCTTACGTTTTGGTAGAAAATATAAATAGGAAATCTCAAAACAAATCTCCCATTCTCGAACCAAGCCCGCGTCTTCTCTTATCTGCACACACTAGGGTTTTCTCGATCTCTTCCAATCACGTAAAATTTGCTTTGAATCTTTGCTTTGAGTTTTTCATTATTCACAGGGTATCTCTCTCTCTCTCTCTATGAATTTTCTGTTTGATTCGTGTATGGTAAAGATGATTGTGAATTGAGTTTATGGAAAAGATTGAATTTTTGGAGATGGTTTTCTGTTTGGCATCAGGGTTGCTATTACAGGGATCATATGTTGTTAGTTTGATTAGAGCTATTGATGCCACTAGGGATAATTATATGAATTTTTCGGAGAAGACTTGTATCAGAAACAGAAAGAAAGCATGATGTGGAGGTTTTGATTTGTTGATATTCTAACTCAATAATTATAGAGCCAGAATTCGACAGTCCGGAAATTCATAGTTCTAATCTGTCATAATGCAAAGGCAAAAACAGAAACAATTAGATTATAGAGCTAACTAGAAAAATGCAAAAGTTTTTTTCACCTGTATAATTAAGAGCACACCATCTCCCCATGGAAGTTGGCAAATTCTTTCCGATTTTTTTTGTTGAACGTTACTAAAATACTATTAATTTTTTTGGTGTTTTGATTATTTGTTAATACATTTATTGTGACTTGATTTTTTTAAAATAAATTTTATTGACATAAAAAATATGATTGATTGCTTTGCATTTTTAATTATATGAGTTGTGGATGATTTGGACATACAAGAAGTTGTTTAAAATATTACAATATATATGCTTAATTTTTTCTTATATCTATATATATATTTTCAAATGAAAGCCTCTGATGAAATCACTTAAAAATTGACAAAGTCCACAAAAGTCACCGACTCGTTGAATTTTTCTCTTCGATTTTCTCTGTTTTTCTTCTCTTGTGAATCTTTCTTCGCTTCAGACAGTTTAAGGTTTCATTTTCTTCTTACCCTTGAAGGAGGAGCTACTAAGTCGGCAGCTAGAAATGGAAAACGGAGGCTACGAAATACCTGAAAACGCAAACGAACGTATGCAATTCCCATTATTTTCAGTTTCAGAGTTATTATATTTATATTCTTCTCAGATTTTTTACTTTTATTTTTTGGATTTATAGATTGTCCAGGGCCTCAATCGGAGTCGGCCGGAAAATCTGATGATTGCGAAGGCTGTCCAAACCAAGAGGCTTGTGCTACTGCTCCTAAAGGCCCCGACCCAGGTCCACTTAGCCATTAATTCTAACCTTTTTTTTTATGGGTTTTAGAATTAACGTGGAGGGATACTTCATGTTTGTGTCCTTTTTTATTTGCTCTAAATATACTGTTAATTGATTTGCCTAGCAATAGGAGTGTGTTGTTTGGTCATAGGAAGAACTGTATTTATAAAAAAATAAATAATATTTATGTGAATTATTATACCCGAGTTGAATGCAAAACACTTCTGAATTTAGATGGCCATTATTTTGAGAAAATGAAGTTTTGAATAGTGATATTTTTTTTTTTTTGGAGAACGTGTGGTTAGAAAGAAGGGAAAAATTTTGGGTTTACGTACAAAATGTTTTATTTTGTAAATGTGTGGTTGAAAAAGAATATGAGAATTAAAGAGTTTTGAAATGATGGTTGTCAAATAGGGGCTGAATTTCTCCGAAAGACTGAATAGAAAAATAGTGAATATATGTAATAGGATAACCAGTAGTCCATTTTGAACAAGGATATTTTTTGCTGGGGTAATTGCGTTTTACAAGTGTGATGTGTTTTCTTTTTGGAATATCTCAAGACCAACTATTTCCGACATCGTATCAGATGGTATAGTTCGAAGAGTGGGATATCATACCTGGTGATAGAGTTCAAAGAGTTTTCTTGGATTTCTATAGATGTTGGAATATGAAGAAATCAACCGTGTTTGAATTTCATTTGTCCACTTTCTCAAATGAGATGCTTATTGATGTAATTTTACATTTTTTCCAACTTAGATGGGCAGGTATATGTGGTGTGACATGTGAGGAAGTTCTTAGGCTGTATCCAGGTTTTGGTCTTAGATTTGGTACTCTAATAGATTTCTGCCACATGCGTATAAGGATGAGAAATTAAACATGCCAAGTACGGTTGACGAATAAAGTGACAGTTTGCCTCAATATGTTTAGTGCACTCATGAATAACTGGATTTTTGGCAATTTGCATGGAGCTTTGATTGTCATAAAATATAGGAGTTGAATTTGATAGAGGAGTATCAAGTTCATCTAGTAATCTTTGAAACAACATAATCTCGGCCAAATTACTTGTCATTGCTCGATATTCTGTCGCTATTGACAATCTAGACACAGCTAGCAATTTCTTAGTCTTACTCTGTAGATTGAAGAATCACCCAAAAGAAAAAAAAAAAATACAATACCAGTATTAGATTTTCAATCAAAAGGATGACCTGCCCAATCAACGCCGAAGAGTAAGATTGGATGAAGAAGGCAATAACCCGTGATGAGAAGTGGCTAACCACATGAATTGCACATGTAATGTCAAGTCTACTAAGAGATAAATAGACGAGAACCGACCACTTCTCTATATCTAGTGGGATAAGTCAAAAGTTCATCATCACTCACAATGAGTTTATGGTTCAATTAAATAGGAGTATCAACTGAAATAGTCTCAAATAACCTAGCTCTAGTTATAATATCCAGTGCATATTTGGATTGAGAAAGAATAACCTTGCAAAGAGAAAGCGACTTATATACCTAGAAATATCTCCAATATCGCAAATTTTTTATTTTAAAATAGCATAAAGTTGTCGCTTGAGAGTTGAGATCACATATATCGTGCTCATCATCACCAGTGATGATGATATCATCAACATATAACAATGAAATAATGCACCCTTGTGAACCTCATTTTGAAAACATTGCAGATGCATTATCAGAACTACAAAATCCAAGTTGACACTAAGTAGAGCTAAATTTGCCAAACAAAGCTCTAGGAGCCTCCTTTAATCTGTAAAGCATGACGCAACTTACAAATGTGACCTGCTTTATGAGCTAATAAAAGAATGGAGAGTGAGTCTTTCATGGAAGGATGTCTTAGAGCATTTCCAAGAGGCTCTTTAAATATGAAATATTCTATATTTTAAAGAGTTAATATCCAAAATCATGCTCCAAGAGATTCTTTAAATTAACATTTGAATTTAGAAAGTGGGTTTGACTCCAAATTTGAATTATAGAGAGGGGGTTTGGAGAGGGGCTCTATAATTAAATGCATTCAAAGTTTTTCAATTTTCAATGTGGGAAAACAATAAAAAAAACTAGTTAAAATAAAAGATAAAGAAAAATAATAAATATTTTTTGGAGTAGTAAAATTAAGTATTAAATATAAAGAGCTTGTTGGAGCATTTCAAAATTTTAACTCTCTAAATTTATATATGCTCTCCAAATAATAAAATATGCTCTCTAAGAATAGAGTCTCTTGGAGATACTTGTAGTTGTTTATTTACTTCTATTATGAAATTAGTGATTGCTACTGGGAAGTCACTTGTTTTTGCTGGGGTATCTGACAGTATATGCAAAAATATGGTTAGATCAGTTTTTGAACTGACCTGCTCTAGTGTTCCTCTACTTGGGTTGTCTGTTGATTCACATAGCTGGCTTTAGGAAGCAAATTCCTCTCTTTTTCTCCCACCCCTGAAGGAAAAAAAAACAGCGAGATGCTAAAGCTATTACGTTTGTTTTATTGATTATATGTTGTTAAATTATAACCATTACTTTCTTTTAATTCTTATTTTTTTGTAGACTTGGTGGCAATTGTTGAAAGAATGGCAACAGTAAAGCATAAAATACTGGTCTTGTCTGGCAAGGGTGGTGTTGGCAAGAGTACATTCTCAGCTCAACTCTCTTTCGCCCTGGCAGCTATGGATTTCCAGGTGGGTCTCCTTGATATTGATATTTGTGGTCCAAGCATCCCGAAGATGCTTGGTCTTGAAGGACAAGAGATTCACCAGAGTAACCTTGGATGGTCACCTGTTTACGTTGAATCAAACCTTGGGGTCATGTCAATTGGATTCATGTTGCCCCATCCTGATGAGGCTGTCATATGGAGGGGTCCCCGAAAGAATGGAATCATCAAACAATTCTTGAAGGATGTTTATTGGGGGGAGCTTGATTTTCTAGTGGTTGATGCACCACCTGGGACATCGGATGAGCATATCTCAGTCGTCCAGTTCCTCCAAGCAACTGGAATAGATGGCGCCATTATAGTTACCACCCCACAACAGGTGTCTCTCATAGATGTGAGGAAAGAAGTAAGTTTCTGCAAAAAGGTCGGGCTACAGGTTCTTGGAGTTGTTGAGAACATGAGTGGTCTATGCCAACCATTGTCAAATTTCAGATTCATGCACTTGACAGAGGCGGGTGAACATAAAGACATGACAGAGTGGGTTATTTCGTATATGAGAGAGAAGGCACCAGAAATGCTAAATTTGGTTGCATCCAGTGAAGTATTCGATAGTAGTGCTGGTGGTGGTGCCAAAATGTGTAGAGATATGGGCGTCCCTTTTCTCGGGAAGGTCCCATTAGATCCTCAGTTGTGTAAAGTAGCCGAAGAAGGAAGATCTTGCTTTGATGATAGCAAATGCAGCGCAAGTGCTCCTGCACTAAAGATGATCATAGAAAAACTGGTGTCGCAACTGCTGGTATCTAGAACAGAGAATGGTGCCTAAGTGTACCCCCCATGCTTATTCTACGTTTTCATGTTTTAAGTTTTTATTTTATGGATATGCTTTCAGATGTTGATGAGAAATAGCATTATGTACATTGATGGAAATATTTGTTGAAATAAAATCGAATGATGCAGGTTTTGGTGTGCCCGGGTTATTATGTTTGGCTCATGTGTTATAAACACATTCAAGTCATATTATTCACACATTTTGAGAAATTTACAAGTTTTTCACATATTTACTGCTTATTTTTATCAATTTATAATTTAATTTATTTGTAAAATCTTCCTAAAAAATGTAATTTAAATTATTTATAAAAACTCTTCTTAGAAAATATAATTTAAATTGTTTATAAATTCTTCCTAAAAATTACAACTCACAGCGACATTGACAAGTCCGTCGGCCAAAGGCAACCAGACTGTATATCTAAACGAAAAAGAATTCAAAATGTGCCGTTACCATCCACGACAGTCACGTGAGCCAATCAGTGGTCCCACTACAATCCCGCCTCCCGCATTTAGATCGTAACGCGATTCATTTGCCTCTGCTCCTCTATATATAAAACAACAACCCTAAAACTCGTTCCTGCTGCGTATTCCTGTGCACTTTGTTCTTCGCTAGAAATATTTGTGCCATTGTTTTATAGATCAAGCTTGCATAATGGCCAAAATAAAGATCGGAATCAACGGTAATTTTAATTATCATTCAATTCCATTCGCATTCTGTTTTAGTTTTGCACTATTTGTGAACGCCTATTTCGAATGCTTGATCTGATTAGGATTTGGAAGGATTGGGCGTTTGGTTGCCAGAGTTGCACTTCAAAGCGATGATGTTGAACTTGTCGCTGTTAATGATCCATTCATTACCACGGATTACATGGTAATTTCTTTCTTTACTGAATAATGGTATCTGCATTTATGTGATTCGCTGGATCTGCACGTTGCATGTCGATTTTTACTTGTGAAAAATCGGATCGATTTATCGAACTAGCTTGATTTTAACGTGAAAAGTGTTATCAAATGTGAGATCCTTGGATCCGTTGGTGGATAATAGACTCACTGATTAAAAGTTTCCGTACCGATTAGGGAGATGTATGCACTGGTTATGGCGTTTCATTGTGAATTATTTGTACAGTGTGATTCCGAATTGCTTCAGTGCATTCCTAGAAGTTTAACAAGTGTCATGTTATTTGACCGGGCGAAGTTCACTCTACAGAGATTTTTCCATTCATTAACTTTTGTGTATGTCAGCCATAAATAATCAGATCAGTGTTATTCACTTGATTAACTCATACCAGTAATTAAATGCATCTATGTATCTGTGCCGATCTCACATTTCTGACCTATGGAGAAAATTAGCATGGAGGTTTTAGCTTCTTCTTCTTCTTCTTCTTCTTTTTTTAAATGGCCATCTTGGAATAGTTTCGTCTGCCTTTATTCTAATTGCTTCTCTTGTTGGCTTTTAAAGCTTACTGATTTTTTTTCTCAATTTTGGTTCTTGTGCTATGATGAACAGACCTACATGTTCAAATATGATAGTGTTCACGGTCAATGGAAAAATCATGAGCTTAAGGTTAAGGATTCCAAGACCCTTCTCTTTGGTGAGAAGCCAGTCACCGTGTTTGGTGTGAGGTATTTCTCAATCACCTTGTCTGAGTGATAAATATCTGACTATTTCTATTTTTATTACAATTTCTGTTTGATGCACAGAAACCCAGAGGAGATCCCATGGTCTGAAGCTGGAGCTGATTATGTTGTCGAGTCAACAGGAGTTTTTACTGACAAGGACAAAGCTGCCGCCCACTTGAAGGTTTGTATAGAACCATTCTTCTATTGGAACGACTATCCACATTTAGCAAAAGTCAAATTCGGTTGTTGTATTTCAAATTTTCTTCGCTTGTAACTATTAGTTAATTTCAGAAATACGAAACATCATACTTTTACATTTGCCACAGGATATGAATTTCTTGGTTTTACAAATTTAGGATGATAAGATAGTAATGTTTAGTTGATGCTCTGTTGGTTCTATCCTTTGATTCCCAGGGAGGTGCAAAGAAGGTCATCATTTCTGCCCCAAGTAAGGATGCTCCCATGTTTGTTGTTGGTGTCAACGAGAAGGAGTACAAGCCAGATGTCGATATTGTCTCGAATGCTAGTTGCACTACCAATTGTCTTGCTCCATTGGCAAAGGTATGTTCTTTTCTAAGTTGTCCAGGGTACCATGGATATCATTTGAGTTCCATGATAAACTGAAACTGAGCTTGATCTAATGCTATTGAGTGTGTGACAGGTTCTTCATGACAGGTTCGGTATTGTCGAGGGTCTAATGACAACTGTCCACTCCATTACGGGTAATTATATGATTCTCTTAGGAGTTTTTGACATAGGTATGAACTGGGATTGATGTTGGTTTATGATTCAGCAACACAGAAGACTGTTGATGGTCCGTCTCAGAAGGATTGGAGAGGTGGAAGAGCTGCATCATTCAACATTATTCCCAGCAGTACTGGAGCTGCCAAGGTATTGTGACTTGTAATTTGTGGAATAAAACTGACCCTTTAACCTTTGTATTTAGAGCTTGTTTGTCTCCCATTATGGGAGAAAGAATGATGTTTTGAATAGTATTATTTGGAGAATGTGTGGTCAAAATTGAAAAAAAAATTATTGGTTTGTGTGTAGAATATTTTATTATTTGAATGTGTGGTGAAGATTGATTACTGTGAAAACAATGTTTTGAAAAATGGTAGACAAACGGGGGCTTATTTGTTGTTCATTTATTATCTAATATTTTGATAGATGAAATATATGAAGATGTGTACCATTAAACGAATAGATAGTATCTTGAAATGAAGGCATTGTGTGCTTTGACATGGAACAGTTTCATTGCCGTTAATGCATGTGTATTTATAGAATTGAGATTATGCATTATGCACCTTGACTACAGAGTTGTTTTCCAGCCATCATATGCTTGCATAGTTTTCTAATACATTAATCTCGTAGGCCGTTGGGAAAGTACTTCCTTCTCTAAATGGCAAACTTACTGGGATGGCTTTCCGTGTCCCAACTGTTGATGTGTCAGTGGTTGATCTAACCGTAAGGCTTGAAAAGGCAGCTTCATATGATGAAATTAAAGCTGCTCTCAAGTAAGGATCAGCATGATTTTTTTTTTCATACTTCATTCTCATATTTTTTCAGTGTTCCCTGCTGCATGGCTTGTAACGACAACCTCATTCCACCCTTTCTTGAATATTCTTCTGTAAACTTTTGTTTTCCACTTTCAGGGAGGAGTCTGAAGGTAAAATGAAGGGTGTCCTTGGATACACAGAAGACGATGTTGTATCAACTGACTTCGTAGGTGATAGCAGGTGAGGACTTCGTAAATATTTCCAATCAATTTTCATGGACATGGTCTGTAATTTATCCTTCTCATAGGCTGGTACGACCCCTAGTTAACTCATTCCTTGTGTAGCCTGCTTATCATCTGTAGATTTATCTATATCTTTTTCATTTGATCTTATACCTTAATTTTTGTCATCTCCTTGTCGTTTGTCATCTCCTTGATGTGATTTGCATCACGTGATCAAATTCTGAAATTGCATTTTGCAGGTCAAGCATTTTCGACGCTAAGGCTGGAATTGCTCTCAGCAGCAACTTTGTGAAGGTTGTCTCTTGGTATGACAATGAATGGGGTTACAGGTATGCACTGAATTGAGTGGAATAGAAATATTTTATGTTCGATTTTCTTGAGTTGGCCTATATATTGCAATTACAATATAATTCTCTATTTTGCAGTAACCGCGTTGTTGACTTGATTCGCCACATGGCATCTGTTGCATGATTGATTTTGGCCTGGATTACATATTGATGAAAGAAACGTTTTCTCCGCATCCTCCCCAGTTTTCTAGGAGCCCTAATAATAGAGCTGTTCTGAGAAGTTACTTTGTTATCTTTATAAGTTGATTTTTCTTTGCTAATGAGAATTCTGGTTTTACCATCTCAATCTATAGTTTCTTAATTTGATTGGAATGTGTTGTTTTATTTATTTTATTCCCACATCAATTGAGCAAATAAAAGCAATATTCATGTATGAGAAATGTGGCAGTGGAATCACTGTTGGAAGTGACGCTTCAAATGATACAATCATTCACTTTTCATATCAAAATCGGATCATATTTCTATCGTGCAAAACCTATATTCACTCTTCTTTGCCGGTTGAGTTATGCTACATGTACAAAGTTGAGTTACAAAGTTGATTGACAAAATAACATCTACATCAATCATTTTAAAAACAGATTTTTAAATCATTTGAAATCAATGGTCTGGATTTTGCCAACACACCTTGTAATCCAATTTTTGTAACTCAACTTTGTACAAATAGCTTTATTGTATATTTAATCACATTAATATCTTTTCTTTATTTTTCAACCACACATTCACATCACATCACAAAAAAAAAGTGCACTCTCCTAAAAATAAAAATGTGCATCAAACNTTGTAATCCAATTTTTGTAACTCAACTTTGTACAAATAGCTTTATTGTATATTTAATCACATTAATATCTTTTCTTTATTTTTCAACCACACATTCACATCACATCACAAAAAAAAAGTGCACTCTCCTAAAAATAAAAATGTGCATCAAACACACTCTTAGTAATAATCGAGTTTACTTGCAAGTAAATACAGTTTTAAGTCAAATAATTTCTTGTTGGTCAACGTTAGAATACAAGTCGTTCTTTTTGAAAGTGATATTGAATAACCTTTTTTAATCATAAGTGAGAAAAAATATATTGAAAAAAATATTTATTCCCTTTTAAAGCGTTTTGGATATATAGTTCGTAATAAATTTTATTTTCAATCAAAAAAGCAAGAAAATCAATAAAAGGAAAAAAAATAAAATATTTTCTTCCCTTCCATATCAATTATATTTTCCTTCCTTATTTTTTCCCTTAAACTTACCAGTCTTATATCTCCTTCCTAAGAAACGCATATGCATGTAACATTATATAACCCTCTTCATTTTTCAATTTTCATCTTTCTAATCTACATCAATCATTTTAAAAACAGATTTTTAAATCATTTGAAATAAATGGTCTGGATTTTGCCAACACACCTTGTAATCCAATTTTTGTAACTCAACTTTGTACAAATAGTTTTATTGTATTTTTAATCACATTAATATCTTTTCTTTATTTTTCAACCACACATTCACATCACATCACAAAAAAAAAAGTGCACTCTCCTAAAAATAAAAATGTGCATCAAACACACTCTTAGTAATAATCGAGTTTACTTGCAAGTAAATACAGTTTTAAGTCAAATAATTTCTTGTTGGTCAATGTTAGAATACAAGTCGTTCTTTTTGAAAGTGATATTGAATAACCTTTTTTAATCATAAGTGAGAAAAAATATATTGAAAAAAATATTTATTACCTTTTAAAGCGTTTTGGATATATAGTTCGTAATAAATTTTATTTTCAATCAAAAAAGCAAGAAAATCAATAAAAGGAAAAAAATTTAAAATATTTTCTTCCCTTCCATATCAATTATATTTTCTTTCCTTATTTTTCCCTTAAACTTACCAGTCTTGTATCTCCTTCCTAAGAAACGCATATGCATGTAATATTATATAACCCTTTTCATTTTTCAATTTTCATCTTTCTTCTGTGTCCATCTTTCGACCAAAGGTACTTTTTGTTTAGTCTCCATTGTTTGAAATCTTGATTTTGTACTCATGGGATTTCTTTTAAAGTACTAAATTCATTTGCAACGTAGTAGAGATTGGTGTACGAGGAAAAGGAAAAGTAAGAGAAATTATCATTTTACTCGAACACCATTTTCTAATTGGTTAAGATAAACAGGTCCGCAGTATTCACTATTATTGATAGCAGAAGTTGAGGTTATTGGTGATGAAATGGAGCCCTATGCGAATTTGGTAATTATGTTTCATCATTCTTTTTCAGCACATGTTCTAAATCATTAAAATTTCGTGGTTTCATAAATTGTGTTATTGCAGTGTTGTATTTTGAAGGTGAATACCCGTTGTGATGCATGTAAGAGAAAGACATTGGAAGTATTGAACTCCATTTGTGGTAATTAATTACAATATTCTAACATTTTTCACATAATATTTGTTCTATTAATACATAAATTTGTGTTTTAATTCTTGAGCTTAGAGAATATTTTGTTTAATCTTTAGTGTTTATTGATTACAATTTGCAAGGTGTGTATTCTGTCACGATTAGTGCAGAAGAAGGGACGGCAAAGATTACTGGTGAGGTAGATCCAAATTTATGTCTGTCAGCATTAGCTAGAACTGGACAACATGCTGAGCTCGTATACACCAGACTCGATCACCCAAGACTTGGTAGAGGAGGAGGTTATTACAATGACCATGATTATTATAGTGGTTCATATAATTCCAACCATGGTTACGGGTACTCTCGATATGGTTCCCTAAATGAACCCTATTGGCACCAGAGTGCTTTGCCTGGAGGAGTATGGCCGAATTCGTACCAGCACTATCCATTGAGAAGGGCATTGCCGGAATATTCTTCCTACAACTCAAACTACTACTACGATGCTACTCCAATGGCTGCCGCTGGCAGGTAATTTTGATAATTTCCGGCGACGGAATATACTCCTTATATTGACAATTAGTCTTTGCAGTAGTATAATGTGACTATTTCAATGCATGTGTAGGGCTTGCAACCATTACTACTAAAGAACGAGGAGATTTCCGAATTCACTTTCAAGATTCTCAACACGTTTCAGTATTTTTGATTTAGTTCATACTGTGAAATTATACAGTGTTTTTCTCCAGTTAATTTTTAAATGATTGATAAGGAAAAGACATTTTCTTTTGAGCAATTATGGAAATGACGTGATTTTGTATTGGCATTGTTTGTTTGTTTTACTGTGAAATTCGGTCCAATTTTAATTAATAAAAATAGGGATAATTAGGCTCAGTACTTTCAAAAAGGAAATAATTAGAATAATATACTTAAACTTAATTATCTATTTAATCTCCGTATTAATTACGGTCAAACACCCCAACTAACCATGCAAAAGCCCAGTATGCGAGATGGGTAGACAATGCCGTAAGAAAGTGAGGACTGGTGCACTTCTCCGGCGAGTCCTTTCTTTTGTCCGCTCCCCTTCCTTGATAAATTCTTCAATTCTACATATTGCAATTATAGATTCCCTAAATCGCTTTTTGGTACACTCTTTATAGATATAGATGTATCAGTACACATATACGAATCGTACAACTTGGTCTTCGATCATTACGATATTTACCGGGGGGCCTTTTTTAACCGATAATTGTAGGCGTAATTTTATCCTTTTTCCTGGTTAATGTTGTTTTCTATTTAATAATTTAATTAGTGCTGGACG
>CAIGRS010253255.1:0-10831 GCA_903798395.1 Fraxinus floribunda
TATTTTACACGAGCCACGAGCCGAGCCGAGCCGAGCTCGGCTCGTCTACGGACGGGTGAGCTCGGCTCGGGCTCGTGCTCGTCTTTTGACGAGCCCGAGCGGCCCGTGGATCGCTATAGTACGAACCGAGCGGGCGAGCCGACGAGCTACTCGGCCCGATTGCCACCTCTAGGAAGGACATATTGCACCTAAACCAACATGTCAACCTTATCTAACGAGATGTGTACTATTTGCTTCCATTGAGTCCATTCTCTTTAGTCTTGTGAGATTAGGCTGAGTAATCTGTAAATATCCACTCTTTAACTAGGATGTCATCAACGCCAGCCCGCCTAAAATCTCAAGGGGCCCTCCATTGAAAAACACTAAAGGGTTATTAAAAAACCACTCCCTCCTATTTGTTGCTAAAAATAGACTAGGGATGGCAAAAAAAATAAAATTTCGGCAAACCCGATACTGCGAAGTCCCACCCTGAATGAGGCAGAGATTACGCGCTTAATCGGATATTTGAGTCAGAGACGGACGAAGAGTTTTGCCCCGAAGCGGATTCGAGGCGAGGACGAGTAATGAGTGCCCTGTCCCCGTTTAATTTTTTTCTAGAATTCAATACTTTAAATGAAAAATTTTATTAGTTCTAATATAAGAACATGTTCGGTAGAGATTAAAATTGAAAAAATAATCGTTATTGTTGACTTTTATTAGACGAGTGAGACCCAATAACGACTATATTTTTAATTTTAATTAGATTTTAATCTCTACTGAACAGACCCTAAAATGATCTAAAAAATATGACAAAAAATAAAAACCTTAATTTATCAAATATATTTGAATAATTTAACCTTTAAAAATGAGTAAATAGGGATGGCAAAAAAAAAATCGTTTAACTCGATACTCGTGGGGGGCGATGATTACCTGCATAACCGGGTAAACGGGACGGGGGTTATTGCTTCAAAGCGGATATGAGACGGGTACATGAAACATAGTCTCCGTCCCACTACCCACCCCGTTTAAAGTTAATTTCAAATATAAGTTTTTATCAAACAAAAATAATAGATTTATCATCATTTTTAAAGAGAACATAAGTTATTTTTAATAAATTGGTAAAAAAGTAATAATATTTATAAATTAAGCCCATGTTTGGTATACATTAAAATTTTCATTTTCATTCTTTTACTCATTTTCAACCATACATTTTTCAATAAAATAATATTTTTCATCACATAAATAATTTTTCCTTCTTTTTCAACCACACATTCCCTATCAATCTACTATCTCAAAATATATTCTTCCAAAATAATGCGGCTCAAACACACTCTAAAGAAATAAAAAAGTTAAAAGCAAAAAATAAAATAAAATAAATAAAAAATAAATGGGGCACGCAACCTGTCCCGATCCCGCCCTGTCCCGCTCTAAATGGGTATGTGGATGAGACAGTGTAACAAAAATACACGATGGAGGTGGGAATGGTCAACCCGTCTCATACCCGCTCCATTGTCATCCTTATAAGTAAGGGTGGGTATGTGTTGAGTTGTGTCGATTTTTGCCTCAACTTAAATCCAACCAACATGATCTGTTTGATCATAATTTAACCCAACACAACCCGTGTAAAAGTTGAAACCCAACCCAACTCAATCAAGTATTGGTCGGGTTGGGTTGTGTTGAGTGGTCGGTTTGGAACAACTTATCAACAAAGATTGAAGAGAGTCGGGTTGACTTATATAATGTTATGTCTCTATAGTTGTAATAACAAAAAAATCTGAACTATTTTTGGCACTTTATGTCCTGAAATGTTACATGGACAGATTGCTTTTAAATTATATGAAGCCAAGAAATATTTTTGGCAATTAAAATATTTTTGTGTTGAATGTGTATTTGCTGATACTATTTTTCGTAAAATGCATTCTATTCAAGTCTAATAATATAATTTTAGGAGTTTTTATGCCATGTGTTATATTTAAGACTTCTCATATATCGCGTTTGCGCATATAGAATTTAGTTAATTAGTAGTATATAATTTGTGGATGGTTTCCTCAAAAATTTAATATTTAAGACTTCTCATATATCGCATTTGCGCATATAGAATTTAGTTAATTAGTAGTATATAATTTGTGTATGGTTTCCTCAAAATTTTCAACTATTGCACAAAATTCTCCCAACAAGAATCGACATTTTAATCTAGATTTTTCCAAATATTTTAATTCTTGAAGGTTGTGTGAAGAAACATAGTGACTTAATTTCGTCCAAACAACATTATGATGCTTGTAAAGTTCATAAATATAATCGGGTTGGGTTGGGCAGGTTTTTTCGATTTTCATGAGTTAACACATAACCCGACCCAACCCCATCGGGTTGGTTCGGTTTGAGCGGTTCGACCGGATTTTGTCCACCCCTATTTATAAGTAAATATTAAAAAATATAATATTGTTTCAATCTAATGAATGTGGGTAATCAAATGAATTATAAAAAAACTTTAAAAAAAATTAAAATTAAACGGGGTAGTGAACGGGGCAAGGGCCCGTCACGCCTTAAAATGGTATTGGGACGGAGAATTGGCATGACAGGGGGTAGGGGAGGTTGTTCCTAGTCCGTCCCACCCCATTGTCACCCTTATTGCAACAATTGCGTTCTTTATGCAAGAAGAAGACACAAAGAAGTTTGGAGCCTAAAAAGTTTATATTACGAATTTCTAAAATATAGATTACTTCAAAAAAATCGTTTTAACTATAATTTTTTGGTCGATTCTGACTTAGTTCGAGCTTATTCAAAATAATTTTTCTCTAGTTTAATACACATGATTACTCACAAGTTTTAAAATGAACCCAATATTGTTATGATAATATGGTTTANAGAAGAAGACACAAAGAAGTTTGGAGCCTAAAAAGTTTATATTACGAATTTCTAAAATATAGATTACTTCAAAAAAATCGTTTTAACTATAATTTTTTGGTCGATTCTGACTTAGTTCGAGCTTATTCAAAATAATTTTTCTCTAGTTTAATACACATGATTACTCACAAGTTTTAAAATGAACCCAATATTGTTATGATAATATGGTTTAATTTGAAAAATTAATATTATAGTTTACTTCGATGAGTTATGTTTTATAATTTGAATTTGGTTTATCTAAAGTAATTTTTTTCTCGAGTCCATAATGTACCATCTATTGTAAGTTTTGAAATGAGTCCAATATTGATATGATAATTCTCAATCCTCCAGTAAATACACATTTAGTCCAAATACATTATTAACCTCAAAACTTATTTTCACTTTATTCTCTCAAGACCTCAAATTTATCAAAATGTTCTGGAATCAAAATCATTAGAATCTAGTTATATTTTTCATCACTAAATAATCCTAACTTGTCACGTTATCTTCTATAAATATATATTTTTCACCATTTTGCAGTTTAGTCCCTAAATTTTGCACTTTTTGTAGCAGAAATTCAATTTTCTCCTTACGGGTCATTCTTACAATATTCTCAGGAATTCAAATTATGGTTCTTAAAACTTTCTCATAATTTCTAAATTGCACTTTACTAAAGTCTTCCCAATTAATAACTTTTTTAGATTATTATTTACGCTAATAATTTTTTTTCATCAACGTGATAATTCTACTAAATATTACGTTACCTTAATCTCTCGAGGTATAGAGATAATTTTTCTTTTACTCTATCTTTTGAATTGTACCAAGTCTTCATTTAAAATATAAACATAGCATTTATTCAAATGTTTAAGGTAAACAAATTTACGTTTAAGGGCCTCAGAATTCTCGGGGCCGGTCTTGAATGTCATGTCAACATGTTAGCTCAAATGAGAATTCTATGATTTAAAAATAACTAGACGCATGAATACTCTGAGACTAAGCGCAAGGGATCATCAGACCACCTAAGGAAAAGAATAAATCAGTAGATGACTGATCCACGAGCATCGAATATAGCTCTGTGGAGCCTGCTAAAATCATATTTACAAAGAATCTCAAGTTGTAAAGAGCATTAGTTTGTATCATTGAGGATGCCCTTTGATTTTGAGTGAATACAACACCAAGAAAAGGAACTAAAACAGTATATTTTATGTAAGGAAAACCAATGGCGTCCGCGTCCCACAAAAGGTTTCAATATCGTATTCGTCTACAAGGAAAATAAAAAATAAAGTTCTCTAGTTAACTAATACAATTTTTCTATGATTTTCATCCTCTTTCTTGATGTAAGTCTGTTGATATCTAAATATTAATACCTAACTCTATCTGTTCTTCTGAAGAAATTATCCCATTCATGCTCTCCTGTTTTACCAAAAGTATAATACTTCCAACTATTTTCTTCATCAAAGTCAGTACTCGAATTCCTTCCCTCTCTAACCTCTTTCCTCAAAGTCTCTACCCTGTCGATAACTCCTTTTATTGTTAAATCAAATGCATCTTGAAACTTCTTCAGTCGAAACCTTGGATCGTTGTAGATTACCTTTGGGATTAGCTTTATAACCGCTTCTCTCATTGCTGATACCTTCTTTGCTGGAATTTGAGATAATATCTTGTCAATGTTCGTTTTCTTCTGTTTTACATCATCCTCTGGTATGAGCACTGAATAGGTAGTATAATCTTTTGGGAGATGCCATAGGTATTGGACATAAGCTGAACCTGGACTGAAGAAAACTGGAATGCAGCCTGCTAAAATCGAATCAAATGTTGATCGCCTAGTGAACGAATCCCCTGAAGGCTGCAAGCAAAAGATGGAATTTTGGAACAATTTCATGATATGAACTGGCTTCATGCACTTGTTTTTGTCATTCTTGCATTCTAGCAATCTGCATTTTCGCCTCGATGCATTGCATTGTTCCATGATCTCACTTCGGATTGAGTCCTCCATGTTTGGGCGCGGTGCACCAGCAAAGCAAAAAAGTGTGCGCCTTTTCTGTCTCCTCATTTTATTTTGCCATTGGATAACTTCATTGTCATTTGAAGGATGAAAATATGTAGGATATGGTATAGCAAAATCATTTCGGTGCCAAGGGCTCGATTCAATAGTTAACATCGTCATGTTCTGAGACTCCGGTAAGAACATAAGCTTATTGCCCCAGCCAGAGTTCTCATCAAATGCCCGTCTAAAATCCCACGTAATTCGCCCTGCAACCAAGAAATGATCCTTTCCGCCCATCACACTCCACTCAGGTTTTCCCCTCAGCCACTTAACCAAATCCCTCGAATCTGAATCTCTCACAGAAACGTTGTACTTATCCCACAAAAACCGCGCAATATCAAGCCCAGAATAATATGGCACGAAAATTGCAGCAGCTTTTGAGGAGTCATTTGTTAGGCATTCATACTGTTTCATTCTGTTATGAAATATGACTTCTAAAGAGAATTGATGAGTCTCAAACCAACCAGAGCCTAAAAAAAGCCTTTGAGGATTTCCTAGCCTAGAACCAAGCCCATTATTCTCAAAATAATGGCACATATCACTCCATTTGTTTAACAACTTGCATTGCTTAAGCAAATCATCGTTGAATCGACTAGGCAGATCATGAACATAAACATACCGGCCTTTGCACAAATCGACCTCTTTTCTATCTAATCCTTTTTCCAGATTTCTTTCATCATCTTGTGGCTGTAATAAAGGTTCCAATTCTTTCTGAAGACCCTCAAAATCTTCGATGGTATCATTATCTGCAGACGAATTGTTGTATACAGATTTTTCGTCGTGCTTTATCACATCATTGGCATAGGGAATTACGCTAACATTTTCTTCGTGAAATTTCGTTTCACTAATAGAATCCGAACCCAACGAGACAGCAGAATTCACTTGGTGGCGCGATGTTGAAAGAGGAAACCAATCAACCCTATAGACTAACAAATACCAAAAAACAAACAGAAGAAAAAACAAGAACCAGAATTTGGTACGAGACCTTGTAGCGATCGAGTTATCCATATGCCTTCTTCGTATGCTTTGGCACATCAAAATCTTCAAACATTGGTGATCAGACAATCTACCATGCAGAACAAAAGTGGATCAAAATTATTTCTGAATAAGTTTTTTCAAGAAAGGGGAGAAATTGTTCAAAATCAAGAGAGATTTCTGGGTATATAATGCTGTTGAATTTTGACTCTCTATATTTAACGGTTTCATCTAATTATGGCATCTCAATCTCAATGTGAAAGCCCAACTGCAAAGACTAAATCTTTTGCCTTAATATCATGCCCTTATTCCTTAATGGTTAACTCATATAATTTTGATTTTATTACCTAATGAGACAGTACCAATCTTCAAAAAGAAACTCAAGGCTTGGTATCGAATGAATTTGACCACTCGATTATTCAAAAATTTGTAATTGACAATAAATAAAGAGGTTGTTCAATTTTATATGATTAATTCCATATATTATAAACGTTCCCTCATTTCCATCCCCGAGCATTTTGACTTTCCCATTTCTTAAAAAAAAAAAAAGCGGTAGGAGGCAGGTTATCGATATGAGGTGGATCCAGAAAAAGGGGAGCTCGTGCACTAATGTATTGGATTAAGTCACACAACAAGCGGAACTCTCATATTTAGTTGTCATCGTTCAGTTTAGAACTCTGAACAAATTGTCAATGATAAATCGGAGGAAGGTGAGAAAGATTTTATTTTGTACATGTCAAATCATTAATTAGTAACTACATCCAATTTTATGATGTACAGATTTGAAAAGTTGTTACTTGTGAATGAAAGAAACAAAATACGTACACCTCGTACACAAAAAAGTTCATGTAGTACTTCTACATCTAAGATTCAAATAAAATGTATTATGATTCACAAAGCTTTAGATTAATGGTTTTAATCTATAGATTCCTGAAAAAAAAAAAAGAAGCAATAAAAAATAATTTGTAAGGGATTCTTGCATGTGTGTCTCAATCTCCTCATGACCTTTCCATAGACGCGTGCTAAAAATAGTACCATAGTCCTATAATTCCTGATAGGTTGTACACTTTCAACGACACGTTTTTGTCCTAACAATTCTGTTATTCCAAAATTACCATCAAATCATCCTCCGCCACCTTTCTTCCCATTCGAGGCTCCGACTGGCCATAATGGGGAGGATTTCTCAGTACTCTTCGCCTGAGTCGGAGCTCGAGATCAAAATTCAGGCACGCCAGACCGATCCACATCCGGTTGGTGGCCCCCTCCGTCCACGACCGCTTCCTCCGCCGCCATACCAGCCGTTCACGAAATGGTTCCCTTGGATTGTGCCCACCATTGTTGTTGTCAACATTGTCCTGTTTGTCATTTCAATGTACATCAATAATTGTCCTGTGAACTCCACCAAGTGCATTGGTACGTCGATTTTAGGCCGGTTCGCGTTTCAGAGCACGAAAGAGAACCCATTGCTCGGTCCATCAGCCGCTACGTGAGTGCATATATAGCCCTCATGAATTCATGGATTTTGATTATATATGATGAAAAAGTCAATTTCTTTGATTATTTATTCTTTTGTTAAAATGTGAATATATCCCAAGTTTATAACATTTAGGGTGTGTTTGGGAGGGCTTTTTGGAAACTCAAAAGTACTTATGCAGTCGTTTAATTGTGGTTCAAAGAAATGTTTCTTGACAGGAGATTTTTAAAGCTGTTTTAAGAGAATCTCCATTTTGGAGCTTGTTCAAAAAATTCAAATTTCAGATTTTATGGAAAGATAAAATCTACATTAATTATGTTTAATAATTTTAAAGATTGTATAAATAAAGAAATAATATCTTGTCAATTCAATTGATAAATCAAAAATACTTTCGAACAAATATTAACTTTTAAAACGGCTATTTTCACAATAACCATGTCAAATGGACCCTTATCCTGTTAATCGTTGAGAACATCTAGTTCTAAGGTCATATTTAGCTTGCAAAATTAGCACATTGTGAGAAATCATGTAATTGGCTCTTATTGAAATTGATAGTATCATGTGAATTTTCAGGCTACAAAAAATAGGAGCTTTGGAAGTGAATGAAGTAGTGAAGCACCACGAAGCATGGCGGTTAGCCTCTTGTATGTGGCTACACGCGGGAGTGTTCCATGTTATCGCGAATATGGTGTCTCTCCTATTCGTTGGCATTCGGCTTGAGGAGGAGTTTGGTTTCGGTATGTCGTGCTCTCATTTACGTCACCAAAAATCTTACCATTTTAGACTCGGTCACTAGCATTAGAGATACCTATAACCTATTCACTAGAACTAAGATCATTTTCTATCATGTTTGTGTATACTTTCACCAATTCCACACCTCGGTAAGACTCTCAGCCACTAAATTTATAGCGTATTTGGCCAAGCTTAAAAGCACTTTTTTTGAGAAGTATGACATGTTAAATTTCCTTAATCCTGTTGTAGTGCGGATTGGTTTGCTGTATGTTGTAGCTGGAATCGGAGGTAGCTTGTTGTCCTCATTGTTTGTCCGTACAAATATCTCGGTTGGTGCCTCTGGTGCATTATTCGGTTTACTTGGAGCCATGCTTTCTGAACTCCTTGTCAATTGGACAATATATGAAAACAAGTTACAAGCAATATTGACACTTCTTCTGATCATCGTCATTAATCTTTCGGTTGGAATCCTTCCTCACGTCGACAACTTTGCACATCTTGGAGGATTTGTTACCGGGTTTTTACTTGGGTTCGTCCTTCTAATTCGTCCTCAATATGGGTGGGTGAGCAAGAGAAAAGTTCCTGCTGGTTATATTGCACCCTTTTCCAAATCCAAGTACAAGATATATCAGTACATAATGTTATTAGTTGCACTGATACTTCTGATATCAGGGTAAGTTTCACACCGGTTGTTACCAGTCAAATCACCTTCGTCCCATCTGCGCAGTTAAAAATTTGACTCGATTCATCATAAAAAATCTTTTGACCTTTTGATATCTCGTATTTTCTAATTTTCAGATTTATCATTGGCCTAGTTTTGCTCCTTGATGGGGTCGATGGAAATGAACATTGTTCGTGGTGTCATTATCTAAGTTGTTTCCCTACACCGTTCTGGAATTGTGAAGCACGATGCTCGGTAACAATTCTATATTTCACGATTCGAATTATGCATATAGAGAATTTGAGGCCATGCTTTTTCTAACTGATGATCCACATGCTGTGTGATTCTGCAGACTAGCCAAGAGGGCAATCAGATGAACATGACTTGCTTGGAGAACCACAAAAGCAAGATTTACTTACTGGGCAATGGAAACACCACTGAACAGTTTCAGAAGCTTTGTATTGACCTGTGTACTTGATGTATTCACCACTAGCTTTGTGAACACGAGGGAGTCGAAGAGCCTTACCTCCAATATTTGAATTATTTTTCGTCTGATACGAGACTAAATTAACTAAATCTCGTGTTACATTATCTAGTCTTAGGAGTCGTGAGTTTTGCGAATTGATACGAAGGTTCGCCATGGCCACCTCACTTCTAAAGTTATGATTCTGTGTGACAGTTAATTGTTTTTTAACTTTGAATAAGATTTTCTAGAATAATAGTGTAACTAGATTTTTTTTTTCTAAGAACTTTGCTATAGGTACAGTGAATCCCTGTACATACACAATAGACACAACAATTGGAGGGATTTTTTTTTTTTTTCAATATTTTATACATGGGGTCCACTCTATGTGAGTGAGAATTCAAATTTCTGGTAAAATTTTTCTGTACTTAAATTATTTTTCTTTTTCTAATTATTACAATACGTATGGCCATCATGGTAATTATTTACAAATACGTTTCATCTATAGTGAAGAAAAATAAAAATACCCTCTAACTCTAATAAAAGTAATTCCTTCCATGTCTATAAAAATTAAAAGATTTATAGATTTAGGAGGATTGTCCCATACTAGCAAGATGGTCTACACAACCATTTTCTTGTCTTATTGCTTGTATTACCTCAACATTGCATCTTTGTAGCAGAAAAAGGACAATCCTCAAGCAACTCTTCGTGTGGGTTTTCACTTGTGTCGATCTTGTTTGATAAAAAATAACTTTGACAATATCTATTTCAAAGACAACATTCACAAGTCATAAGGGGTCTATGATAACTTTTGGACTCGTTTAACATGACTTTTAAAAAGTTAATGGAGTTTTTGTATTCAAAAGTTGCTTTTGAATTCATTTAATTGGTTTTACAAAAGTGATTATTCTAATTAGAAGTTTTTTAGAGGAAATTGATTCAATAATATGTTCCTCTAAAAGTCATTCCGAAATAGAAAATTATTTTAGATATCAGTATTCAAATAAAGAATATGACTTGTTTGAGCGCATGCGTAAAAACAAAGAATATGGCTTGTTTGAGCGCACGCTCTCTCTCTCTCTATTAAGAATTCATTTTGGAATGGTAGATTGATGGAGAATATATAGTTGAAAAATAAGGAAAAGTTTTGAGATTACGTGTAGTATTATTTTATGAAAATTTTGTGGTTAAAAAAAGAGAGAAAAATGTTTTTTGAAAATAATGACAATCAAACATAGCTTTCAAAATATAATTAAAAACAAATTTAAAAAAAAAATTGAGAGAATCTCTATTTTATACACTCAAATCAAAATTGTATATGATGCGGGGAGTTAAAGGTGTCAATTCGAGTGGTTCGGGCCGGGTTGCCCGTCAATATATGAGCCCAGTAACGGTCCGCCTAAAAAAAGCCCGCTCGCTACGGGGTCCGGGTCGGTTCCGAGTCAGCCCACAATTTTGGACTACAACCAAAGTCCGCCTGCTGACCCATCCGAGTTGAGCCAATGCGGGTCATGGGTCGCGATTTGTTCCGATTTGACCTGTATGATTGTATAAATAAAATTATAAAAATATAGAATTTTTCATATTTATAACAAAAAATATTTTTTTTTGTTAAAT
>CAIGRS010253365.1:0-22069 GCA_903798395.1 Fraxinus floribunda
GTACTCTTCACCCTATTTCAAAATTTATGTCCTACAATACTTTATCTATAAACTTTCGTGTCTTTACTACCCATCTTGATAGTAATGTGATCCCAAGAACAATTCAGGAAGCCTTGGGAATTTCAAAATGGAGAGAAGCAGTCTTGGAAGAAATGCGGGCATTAGAAAAAAATGAAACTTGGGTGATAGTGGATTTACCGAAAGGAAAGAAGCCTGTCGAATGCAAATGGGTCTTCAATTTGAAATGCAAAGTTGATGGAACAATTGAACGGTATAAAGCTCGGTTGGTGGCAAAAGGATACACACAAACTTACGGTATTGACTATACAGAAACATTCGCTCCAGTAGCAAAATTGAATACAATTCGGGTCCTTCTATCGTTAGTAGCAAATTTGGATTGGTCACTTCAGCAACTAGATATCAAGAATGCATTCTTGAATGGAAAGTTAGATGAAGAAGTATACATGACATTACCACCAGGTTTTTGCAGGAAAAATAAAACAAATTGGGTGTATAGACTGCAAAAATCTTTATACGGACTTAAGCAGTCACCAAGAGCGTGGTTCGACAGATTTGCAAAAGTGTTGAGAAGTCAGGAATATCATCAAGGACAATCAGATCACACCATGTTCCTTCGACTGTGTGAAAATGGTACTAAAGTTATTCTAATCGTATATGTTGATGACATTATTCTGACAGGTAACACTATAGTGGAAATGGAAAGATTAAAGAAAAGCCTTGCCACTGAGTTTGAAGTAAAAGACTTAGGGTCACTGCGATATTTCTTGGGAATGGAAGTAGCAAGGTCTCGAAAAGGCATCAGTGTATCACAACGAAAGTATGTACTTGATCTTCTATCCGAAACCGACACGCTTGGATGTAAACCTAGTGATACACTAGTGGATGTGGGAAAGAAAGTTGAAGATGGAGGAAAGCCAATAAACATTGATAGCTATCAGAGACTAGTTGGAAAACTAATCTATTTATCACACACCAGACCTGACATTGCATTTGGAGTTAGCTTGGTAAGTTAACACATGCATTCTCCGAAAGAATGTCACCTAGAAGCAGTCTATAAGATTCTCAGATATCTCAAGAGGTCCACAAGAAAGGGGCTACTCTTCAAAAAGGGTGAAAGAAAAGAAGTAGAAGTTTTCACAGATGCAGATTGGGCAGGTTCGATAGAAGATAGGAGGTCTACTACTGGTTATTGTACCTTTGTATGGGAAAACTTAGTAACATGGAGAAGTAAGAAACAGTATGTAGTAGCCATGAGTAGTGCAGAAGCCGAATTCAGAGTCGCTGCACAAGGAATATGTGAAGGTTTATGGCTGAAGAAGCTTCTGGAAGAACTACATGTCACTATAAAGTTACCAATCAAGCTCTTCTGTGATAATAAAACAACAATCAATATCTCTCTTAATTCAGTGCAACATGATTGAACTAAGCATGTAGAAGTGGATAGACATTTTATTAAAGAAAATGTTGAGGAAGGAACTATATGCATGACTTATGTTCCTACGCAAGCACAGATTGCAGATGTCTTCACCAAAGGACTACCCAAACAAAAGTTCGATAAGTTCATTTTCAAGTTGGATATGATTAATATCTATGATCCAANGATAGACATTTTATTAAAGAAAATGTTGAGGAAGGAACTATATGCATGACTTATGTTCCTACGCAAGCACAGATTGCAGATGTCTTCACCAAAGGACTACCCAAACAAAAGTTCGATAAGTTCATTTTCAAGTTGGATATGATTAATATCTATGATCCAACTTGAGGGTAAGTGATGAAATCCACGATTTATTGAGGAAGATTAATGTTGCTTCTAGTTTCTATAGATAGAATATTATGAGATTTATTCTTTTCCTTTTTTATGTCTTCCTTTTGTACTATAAAATGGCTTGTTCATTGTACATAGAAGTAAGGAAATTAATATAGAATATTTCCCTAGTCTCGTTCTCATCTTCTACAAAAGCCTTTGAGATATAAACTTCCAAAGGTTCCTAAAATAGCCTCTCACAATCATATTAGAATTCCTAAGCAGGCCTCTCAAAATCTACTATTGACAACCCTTTCCCATAAAGATAAAGGTTAGAAAGGAATCTCCAAAGTCGTTTTCTTGTCAATGCCAGAATTTTCAGCTTGAGGCTACCCATTCCCTTCTTTACTCTTGCTTCTATAAACTAAGCCACTGCTTGACTCTATTTGTTTCGAAACTCTTTACTTCTCATACTCATTTTCAACCATACATTCACACAATAAAATAGTTTGTACGTAAATCCAAAACTTTTCGCTACTTTTTATCCACACATTTTCCAAAATATCAATATTCAAAACATTATTTTCCTCCAATTTCTCTTTATAATAATAATTGTCATCAAGCAGGGGCTAAATTCCTAGTTAACAAGCAATTTATTATCTTCTCCACCACCTTGCAACAAACAATCTCACATTATTTGTATACCAGAAGCCTCCTTACATGGAATCTCAAAAATTGACATGTTAATATTCTACTAAATAAAATACATCAAATGGGAGTCTACCTACCTAGACATAAGAAAGATTTTTTCCACCTGCACAAACTTTTCTCAATCACTGGGAACCAAACATCTCAATGTAACAGGTTGCCTGTGGTTGATTTATGGTATTCAGAAGGCACTGAAAATGATTATAACTACCAAATGCTAATTCATTTTTATGTTTTAGGACCCAATATGATTGTGAAAACTTTCTAGTTTCCTAGGAGGTAAGAAAATGATCCTCCAAAGGTTTTGAAAGAATCTAATTATAATCCATTTGAAGAGTGTTGTTTGCTATACTTTTAGCTAAACCTACCATGGACTATATATCTTCAGTAATAACCGTTTCTGCTTCAAAACATGTCCATGTTATTTTGCTTTTCTATGAGAAAAGTGAATTGTATTCATATTATAAACATTCCTGCAAATAAGAGACCAATACACTAAAAGAAATGTAAATAGTTACCTTTTTCCCACGTGTCAGAGTCAGCCTAATATGTGCATTATCAAACATTCCATTCCTTATGAGAGTTTTGAAAATGGCTTCCTTGACCTACAAAAATAATGAATACAGAGTTGGTCACTATACACGATGAAATTTGAAATTATGTCCAAAAACCAAAGGCACCAAGAAGTTTGTAATTCGAAACGTTGAGCATCAATAAGTCTAGAATTTATCAGATACTTTATTTAAGGGTTGTGGTGAAATCACCTACCTCTTCACGAGTTGGCATGTTTCTGAAAGCTAGAGCTTTTGCTGAATCAAACAACCTGAAAATTAGAACATATTGTTACTAACTTTATTTTATCAAGATCAAGGTCTAGCTCAAGTAGTAAGAACAAAGTCTTACTAGGTTAGTGACCAGGGTTTGACTCTAATGAGGGAGAACATTAAATTAAAAAAAAAAAAAAAAAACTTTATTTATGACTCTGAACAGGTCAAAGTTCATTATGCATCCTACCGTCATCATTTACTTCTCCAACACTCAGTTATCCTGATACTCATCATTACCTATGAGATTGCAAACCACATCCACATTGTAAAGGGGTATTTTTTTAGTTCCATCCATATACTTGGTTCCTATTACTAGGCTACATGAAGCTAAAGCATAACATTTCGGTCATTGGCTTGTGGCATTATTCTGTTACAATGTTAGTGGTCCAACCCTCACCTATATGACTAGAATCAACCTTGTTCCATCAGAGTTGTAATTGTTGAATTTCTCCTACAGATTAGGTATGCTACTATATGGCAACTTGGAAATAAGCACTTCAGACCAATCGGTTAGGCTTTATTAGTTTGTTGGTAATAGTTTAGTACCCCAATTGTAGTAAAATAGTACTATAAAATATAAGACATATTTGAATTCTGATCTTAACATGCCATGTACAATGAAGAATTCTGCCCAGTTCTAGTATCTTCCTTTTTCCTAGAACCTTATTGAAAGAGTAGGAAACACTTGTATTACCCTCCATGAGTGATGATAGAACACTATCACTTTGTAACTACTATGCCATCAGAAGATATCAAGTAAACTAAAGCACCTTCACCCTGGCCTGATAGTTGTCACATTTAGAATAGATATCAAATCATATTTACGTCCCATTCCATAAATTGGGCTAAGCCAAATGGTAGGTTTTCTAACCACTCAGCATCTTCTGCACCATGTATAGCTAGCTACATATCTACAGTTTCTACCAGAAATTATCATATGTATCCTCCAATATATTTTCTCCCCTCAGATGATGACGATTTTGTTATTGCAATCAACTCTACTACGAGAATTTGCTTACCTCGTTCAATGGGTGAAGATTTCATTACCAAGGCTCCAAAAAGGATGGGCAGTCTTTGTAAGAGATTGCTAAACAAACACTACAAATTACCAGATCCAACGAAAAAAGGCTCCAACCTTTTTTAAGTTACTGATCTTTGCTTCAATCACAGACCCTGGAGAATATTTTTTTTGAGAATTTATTACTCTTGGCTCAGCTGAACTCATCCAGAAACATGGACTAGCCTACATTGGACTAATTAATACTCCAAGAACTATCTAGAACTATAAGCTCCTTCCATTGTAAACTTGAACCACGGTGAACACATAAATAAGTTACTCTAAAACTATCTAGATCCATGAGCTCCTAATTTAAATTTGACACCATTCTTGCCATGCAGCCTAATACAACCCATTCTTTGTTTAGCTCAATAGGTATTCCCCCAGCGCACATACATATTTCTGTGTTTTGATATCACATAGCTCCAGATTTTTATCTCCAGCAAAACTAGCACAAGCACTCAAATCCCTCTTCCTCTAAGAATGAAGATACTCTCTCTTCTATGTGCCGCTAGATTTTCTAATTTAACATCTAAATCAGTTGGATCTTCAAAACTTCTTGACCCGTTTCTTGATCTGGTTTTGAACATTTTCATAGATGAATCGCCAATCCGGAGAAACAATCCACAGATCAAACTTCAGCAGACTAGAACCTTTTGCACTAAATCAACAGATCCCCTCAGAACTTGATGCAGGAGGAACTTAGATCAAAATTCAAAAATCATTTCCAGTGACATAATAGATGATTTTCTTTTTGTTTTTGTAGCTCTTGTAGGAGTTAATTTCCCAGGTTTAGTTCATATTTCCAGCTGAAATATATTTTTAACTAATTCTTGGATTAGAAAATAACACAGTTCCCAAAGACACCGTTAAAGTCATTATTCTGCAAAGAATAGTGGTGACACTCATAATCAACTTGTTCAACCTCATAGTATTGGTAATTTAGGGAGTTCACTGACCATGCTTATCCGTCAACTTATTGTAGAATGAGATCACAACAGAGAAAATAAGCTCCCACCATGATTCTTATTAATTTTTTTGTATCCCCCTGTTCTTTGGATACAATTCAATCCTTCTACAGCCCCTGATGATCAATTGAGTACAATATAAAAGTGAACGAAGGGAAAAGTGCAGACCATCACAATTACAGTCACAGAATTTTGAACAGCGAACATCTACTGGTTGCATGGAAGCAAATAATATACAATCGATTTTGTTAGTTCATTTCACTAACCTATCTAGATGCTCTTCAAGCTTAAATATCTTCCCACTGTAAACTCGAATTCCTTCCCAAACAGCGTCACCTCCTTGGACAACGGAATCAAACACTGAAACCTGAGGATTCCAATGAAGAAACAGAGTTAAGGAACTTTCAGAAACTTCAAATTAAGAGCTGATTATGATGAAAGTACCTTCGCGCTTTCACGGGGCACAATATCATTGCCAACCCAAACAAGCAGCTTCTCATTGGCCGAATTTGGAAGTTTGGGATGAGGAGATTTAATAAAATAACGACTCCTTAACGCATTATGCCTAAGCATGTTGTAAAAGGGTAAACTTTGCTCCAGCAAGTCATACAACGATGACGGAAATGGCTGAAAATTAGTGAATAGAAAACAATTAGCAAGGTGATCACAAGAGTTTTACGCTTGGGCAAAGTAAGCACCATCAGGCATCACATTGCATCCCATGTTACATTTGGAATTTCTTAGTAATATAAGATCACTACTTATCGTGTAAGTAGAAATGCTAAAAAGTAAAAACTATGAAGAAAACCAAAGAACTAGTTCATAGTGTACTCACACGTAAAACATACGAAGTATCTTTAAATCCTTTAGAATAAGCTCCAAGTAAATATATATATATATATATATTTAAAAAAAAGAATTGCAATCAATTGCAAATAGCATTGGGAAGGCTCAAAGGATATGAAAAAGATAGATTAATTTATACTATAAGCTTTTGAAGAGACCCAGTTAGAAGTTCTCAGTAGTGCACAATGAAATACCCCACGCACGCATGCATGCATACACACACAATTTGCAGAAACTCTTGGACACAATGGAACACAGACAATTCATAAGTTGAACTGTCGAATTTCATACGTTTAAATTCATAAATTTTAGAAGTTAAAACAACAAATATATAGGAAAAACTACACAACTTCCGAAATTTCTCCTCTAATTATGTCCTAACATGTCTCTCTAATTATGCCCTAACATGTGCCCTCTACTTATTCTACTGAGGTCAACTATACAGTAAATTAATACAAGAAATTACACTTAGTTGTTGTGCATTGTGATTTAAATTTGTACATTGTGCTATAAATTTGAGTTTTAAAAAATCATAGAATCCTCATCAACTGTAAGGAGGTCGAAGAGGATCGAGACCTCACCGATTGTAGGAACCGGTGATGAACAATCCTCACAGACTGCAAGGGCCAGTGAGGATCATGTATTGTGTTTAAATTTGCTTATTTTAATTACTAAATTACTTTGTTATTACAAGATGGAGTTCATAATCGATATTAGAGTTAGTGAATTTTTGGGTAATCTGACATACAACTGTAACATCGAAAACATCAAGAAAGTATTAGATGCTTTAGACGACGATTACAAAGGGAAGTTGCATCGTTCATGCTTATGGAAATTCTTTAACATATGATACATGCAGTTCTCCATATCATCGACGGCCTGTTACTTCGACTAATTAAGTCAATCAAAGGTAACGAGCTGTGGTTTCAGTTAGGGAAGGAGAAGGTGGTCAAGTTCTCCTTATTCAAGTTTACCCTCGTTACAGGGCTAAACTTACAAAATGAAGAAGTTAGCCTAACATTTATCAAAATAAAGATTACTGAATGAATTTTTTGGCGACAGGTCTACTGTTACTCCTATACAATTAAAGACTGCATTTGATGGATGCTCGAAGATGAAGGATAAATACAAGCTCGATTTGGTTGAGAGACAAATACCATAAGACATCCATCGATCTTTTTTGTTTAGAAATATTGGACGATGTTAATATATTCAATAGTTATTTATGAGGTCAAAAGTGCTTTATGAATACGTCGCATTCTTTTAAAAGAGGGCATCTGACCAGGTCGTCAAAGCCAAGCACAAATATGATGTGTACGAAATAGCTATGATGCGTACGAAATAGCGCAAGTCTTGTTCGTAAATGATAAAACCTTATAACTTTTACATTTTATTAAATGTTTATATGTAATATTTATAAATATTGCAAGTATGGGTGTACGAGGCTATCCCGGCAATAACAGCTAAGTGGGCAATAAGAAAGGAACAGACAAAGGTCCCAGAATGCTGAACTGATAGGCAACAAATACCCCGATTGGGAGATGATGATCGTAGTCGATGGAGGCGGCACGGAATGGTACTTTTTGGGATCTGTTGAGAGTTCATTCCCTTGAAAGATGGTGTAAAAATGTAAATTGCCTCCACGGGTGGCATTTTTATTGTGGACGATTGTACAGGGACAGGAAATAATGATGGATAATCTTTGTAGAAAAGGTTTTTATGTAACCGAGTAGTGCTATATGTGTAGGAGTGATAGGGAGATGCATGGCCACTTTTTCATTCACTGTAACGATGTTCGTTGGTTGTAGAACAGTATTCTGGCTTCTCAACATATAGATTGGTTGCTGTCTAGACGTATTGAGGATGTGTTACAGGCATGGAGGAGAAAACTTCGTGATAAGGATAGCAAGCTTATATGGAATTTTATCCCGCGATACATTATTTGGTGTGTGTGGAGAGAGGAACAACCGATATTTTAAAGACCAAACACGGTCCACAAAACAAATTAGAGAATTATTTTATTTGACTTTGTATATTTGGTTTGATGTCGCGGCGAGTAATCCTATATAGGGGCTGCCTAACTTCATGTTTTTTCTTTCTTGTTTAAATTATTAATACACATCATGTGTACTCTTTTTTTATTAATAAAATTATCTGATTATCTATCAAAAAAAAAAATATTTCAACTGGGCTGAAAATAGGCTGAACCAGATTGGAAAGTGCTGAACTAGCCTGAAAAAAGGCTTAGCTGCTTTGTAATGTGCTGAATTGGCTTGAAAATAGGTTAAAATACTCTAATATGCAAGAATGTATCATCCTGAAACTTCTTTTCAGCAATTAAGAACAAACCAGCCTGTAAGAAGACCAAAATTTTGGCAATTTAAGCCACAAACCAAATTAGCATGAGACTTGCTTTGATGACATGGAATTCCATATATTCCATTGATAAATTCTAATGGTTATAACAAAAATATATAGGAAAGAAACCAGACAACTTCATAAATATATCCTCTAATTATGTCCTAACATGTCTCCTCTAATTATGCCCTAACATCATTCCTCTAATTATTCCCTAACATGTCTTCCCTAATTATGCTAATGAGGTCAACTATACAATAAATGAATCAATAAACTACAGCTTTTTTTCACATGAATAAAGACCCATTATACTGATTTTTTCTTCAATACACATTACTCAGATTACTCTAATCACAATTCACATGATTTACTCAATAGTAAAATTTGTCTCGGTGACTCAGTTCAAACTCTAAATTTGAATGAGTGGAATCAGCATGTTCATCAGTCTGTAAAACAAATGTTGATTAAATAATAGGCAAAATGAAGGATATGCTAATTTTGCTTTTACATACCGAAGGATACTTTCTTGGTGGTGCAAAAGCTGTTGAGTTATGTACCCTTTTATACCACCAGGGAGCCCAAATCCCATCAACTGATTTTGGCCCAGCTTCCCATCTGAAAATAGAAAGATCAAATTCATGCACACACTGGGGGGCTCCAAATTTGAGGGAAAAAAAAAATAAAAATTACTGGTCCAACATGTAATTCCTTCTCATTCCCCATTATTCTCCATGACTTATTGAAACATTCTTCTAAAAAGAAATGATAACAGTGATACTGGAAGATAGTCAACTCAAGGCATGTAAAAAAGCCAGGAACTCCAGAAGAGCAACCAATGTGAAGAAATGGTGAAAATATCATTATCGGTGAGTCAACACACACAGATCGTTCAGCATCCATGGATAAATTTGGTGAAAGTAATCACAATACTTCCAATTGTATGGTTTGAAACAAATAGCACAATCACATTTGGAGAGCCTGTAACTAACAAGTCTTCCACATGACAAACAATCTAATATCCAAATCTAACTGTACAGGTAAATAAATATTCTATTTATGTATAAGAACGGCATAATATGATTGAGCAGTTCAGAAATTCTGGCATTTAGGAGAAATAGAAGTAATACCATGAGCACAACTTGCAAGGGTATAATGAGGATACTCATCATCAGACTCTACAGCAAAATTTTCTAAAGAAAATAATGGTGATACAGTATGACATTGTCAACAAGTTCATCTTTTTCTTTTTATGCACGACGAAGTACTGAATTCTTCATAATAACAAGTTAATAACAATGAGATTTGCTTAGAAAAGTATCATGATAACATCAATACTCAATATTTTCCTAGACATGAATATCTTGAGTTTTGAACGCGAGACAAATTGTCTTTCATTCTCAAACTCTTCTGACTCAACCACCACTTGTTCAAACATTACCATGAGGAAATTAGATTCTTATAGGTTGTCCAATAGAAAGATTCTTACATGACATATGATTAATTGTAAAACTAGGATACCAGTGCAATTCACTTAAGATGACAATCAATTAATCAAGAAGATCTTACGCACACCCAAAGGTTTTTACATTCTGTAATAGTTTGTTCTTACTTCAGCATAGAAGCTTGAAATGGAATATTGAGATCTTCACATAGACCACGTAAGGCAGCCTGCAGATAAATGCACGTAAAATATTTCAATCTAAAATCTTCTGGAAACAAGAAACTGGTGATTATATATATGCTTTATACACATAACAAAGTACAACCAAATCAAAGTATTTCACCAAACAATCTTGACTAAACATGAAAAAGTATGCTTCTGCATATAGACATGTGCAGACACAAATCCTAATTATATGATCTAAAGGAAATTTCTTTCAAGAGCCAACCATTGCAGGTGAACAAAATGATCGAATATCGCCTGTTAATCATGGAAACTCCCCCTGGATGGACAAATATTGAACAACAAGCATCTTCAAACACTCTAGGGCACATATCCATTTTCTTTATATATTTTTTAACTTTTCGAGCCACCTTGGGTGGCGCTTCCTGTATTATTATGTTAATTATTTCTGACATGCCCATTTTGTAATTACTATTGGCACATTTGTGTAATGAAATTGACATAATGTAACAACTTCTACGAACTTCATCTCAAATTTGTTTTAATTTATTATGTGTACTTTTCTTGCATTGGCACCAGTAAAATAGTACAACAGTTCAAAGAAATTTAACACAACATAGCCGCTCCTCTAATTCAAAAGATTTCTCTTGCAAAATTCAAAATCAAAGACAAATAATATTAAGCCCTTGTTTGATCCCCATTTTTCTAAAATACATTTTTCTCTCCTTTTCAACCACACATTCCTTTTTTTTAACCACACGTTTTCCATCGATCTACTATTCAAAAATACATTCTTCGCCAAATAATGAGGCTCAAACAAGGGCTAAATTTACTGAAAAAAATTAAAGGAGTAAAAAATAATATAATATATTAATCTATAAATTTAAGAATTTTTGTGACATATCCCTAACATGTCTGTAACCTACTTTTTTGAATAGTTACATGAAGGCGTGTTTGTGTCCATGTCCGCTTCCGGTGTTCATATATGTGCTTCATAAGAAATAGCATTGTTCTTCAATGCACAGGCTATAGAAAAGTTAACTTTCTACCCAAAAGTATAAATATTCAACACACACAGTCAAAATAACAGCAGAAAAATAAATGGCTATCATGAAGAGCTAATATTATATATGGTGGAGAAACAAATTACCTATTTTATTCAAGACAATGGTATCTCGATAAATATAAAAGAGAAACAAATAATTACGGATGGTGCATATGTATATCAGGATAAATAGAATTAAAAAGATGTTCATGATAGTCATTTATATTAGGTATCCCAGTAATTATTATATCAGGCATATGCATTGTACTAATAGAGAGGGCAGTCATTTATATTAGGTATCCCAGTAATTATTATATCAGGCATATGCATTGTACTAATAGAGAGGACAGGACTGCCTTAAGGATCAGTAAGAAACCAGCAGGCTAAGCTTCCAATTTTAAGATGTGCCACCGCATAATCAAATTAAATAGAGTTCAGAAAGGAAGCACTAGGATCATACTCTGCAATATAAAAAGGTTATGGAATTCATGACTCCCATATTATTTTCAATTTTTTCTTACTTTGGATACTTGTGTTCTTTCCTTAGCTTTTTGAAGTCAGTTCCTATTGTTCATTATCAAAGGTTATGTACATCTAAGATCAACAAACACGTGCTTCACACAATTTGTTCCCCCTTGTTCAATTAGAATCATGAATTCATTGAAAAATAACAGAAAAGCAAAGGACATGGCCTGTCACTAAAATGTAAATAGAAAACTAACAGTATAATGCATCTAAAAACCAAGAAGAATTGACAAAAAAAGAAAAAATCTTTAAATTCCTCAGAGGTAGAAGTACATAAAGAAGCTATTACCTTTTCCATTTTCCATAAATGTAACGATCTTGTTCCTTCTCGTTAAAAATTTATGCTATTCCTTTTCATCCACAAGACACAAAAAAATTGCCAAAACAACATTCTTCCACATCAAATCTCGTAACGTTCTAGACTCAAAATCAACAAGGTTTTTTAAAACAATTGTTGCATTTTCCTGGAACCCTAAAAACAGAGTGCTACATTTTTCTAGAAAAGCCCAAACAAAACGAGCATCTAATAAAACCTGATCCACAAGAATACTTAGCACAATAGTAAAAATGAGAGTTTGTATGGGAGGCAGCCATTAGTGCAATATAATGTAAACCAAATAAGCAACTAGTTGCTTGTTACCATACCCATTTTTAACCAGACCTTCCAATCCCATGGGATGGGGATCCTACTTAGATATAATAGTATATAAAGACTTTCCAAGTTTAGATTCTTGTTTTTCGAAATATATTTATGGTGTAGTTTGTACATTTTCTCTATTTTATGTTTTGATTCTTTTTCTTTGGCAGGGTATCCTAAACAAGGGTGTAATACCCCAGAACTTTTAAGCCTTCTACGTTCTTACAGTATGAAAAATACTCGATATGTTATATGGTAGAAAAACAGTATTGTTCTTAATAAAATGTAAATGACTAAATTAAACTTCATGTTCAAGGACCAAATAGCAAATATGTGAAATTTTCAAGTTGAAATCAAATAGGCTCCAGAAAGTCATAATAAGTATGATTCGAAGAATATGAGCCTTGGAAAATCATTTCAAAGGTTTTTCGAAAAATTCGATTGTTTTGAGTACTAAGAGCAAAATCGCCATTCCAGTCGAAGGAGTAAAATAAATTTTAAAATCTTAAATAATATCTGTAGTGTGGCATATGCACGTTGAAAATTACTTTAGATTGTTTGGAGTTTGTAATTTTTTGTACAATCTAAGTCAGTTCAAGACAGTTCAAGTTAATTTGAGTTTGCAGACAAAAAGATATGAAAAATGAAAGAGAAAAATAAAAGGTTTTCAACAGCTGAAGTTTCGTATTTTTCTGACAATGGTAAGAAGGTCAACGTTGGGTTGTCAGTATTTCTTCATGGCTTGATGCGGTTAAGGGGCTATTTAGTAAAGTTTTCAGCTGAAATGAGGGTTGGATTTCTGAGTTTATGAAGAGTAAGGTATGAAAGGCCATGGTTGGAAAGTTTTTAGTGGGAAAATTAAAGGGTGGGAGTGGTGGATTTCACCTTAACACATATAAGTGATTCTAATTTCTTATTCACCTTATTTCACTTACGTTGAGAATTCAAAACAAGAAAATCATTTTCATCTCCGTTTTCTCTAAATTTCCAGCCATCACCATATCTCTTTCACTCTCTTTGCGTTTCTTTTTAATATTTCAAAATAAACAAATCATACACTAAGGTAATTATGTCAAAGGCTTAAAAACGGAAGGAAGATAGTGTTGGAAACAAGAATATCCTCGCTTTTATTTTCAAGTTCAAAGTAATTTTCAAGTTATCAAGGTAAGATACTCTATATGAGCAAAGTAGAAGAAGTTCATTTTTATGTTAGTATTTTTTGTAAATTAGTGATTAGCTTGATCAACGGGTCTTCCATGATATAATATGATGTTAGTCCTATGGGATTAACCCCTAAAAGATATGAGGTGAGAATTTCCCTTTTTTCCTACGTTGGCACCAAAGTGGTATGAAATGCTATATTTATGTTTATATTACATAATTAAACTTGTGCCATATCTTACTAAGTATTTCTGATAAATTCTTATTCCATCAAGTTTTATAAATTTTATATTGATAAGAGGGTTGGATGGTGGACATCAAGTGGTGCATTCTGGCCTTGAAAGACTCCTTTAAGTTAATTAGAAAGCAGTTTTTATGATTATGTTTGTCAATTTATATTTTTAAGGATAAAAAGTGCACTGTTGAACAGGTTTTTGAATATTTTATTTACATTAAACTTTCATTTTAAAGCTCTGTTTTTCAAATGTCATTGAGACTTGTGTAGATGGAATTTTAAGGTGATTTAAGTTGGAGAAGGTACCCTTATGAGTTAGCCATCTCTCAGATTTGGAATCACGGGATTTTCTGAACTGTAGATTTAGTTGTACCCTTTTTAGTAAACCTGTGGCAGTCAGATCCGAAAATCATGAATATAGATATTGGAAAATATTTTGGTTGATCAATCGATGGTTTTAGGACATTATTTTTAGTATGTATTACCTCTATATATTGTTAGTATAGTTTGGTCTAAAACGGTATAGATCATCTATCCGTTCGATTAAATAAATGTTAGAAATGTAGTTAACTTATGATTTAGTATCATTTTGGGTTTTCAAACTTGAAACGTTACAAAAGGCTATGGAAAGTTTAGGTACAAGCAAAGTCAATGTGATTATACACTCTTCACAAAGCACAAATCTCTAAGTAAACTATGTGCTCTAGATGGCATCATTATACCCAATAATAACTAAGAGTAAACTGACAAGCTATGTTACCGTTTGACAACTGAATTTGAGATCAAAGACCTAGGAAGATTGAAATACTTTCAAAGAATAGAAGTGACCTATTCAAAAAGTACTTTTCTATCTCAACAAAAGTATACCTTGATTCTAAAGGAAACGGGAACATTCGCATGCAAACTAGTGGATAGTCCTATTGAAGCTAATCATAAGCTTGGAGATCCTAAAATTAACCGAGAGAGGTCTCAATGATTTGATGGAAAGTAAATTTTTCTTTCTCATACCTGATATCGCATGTGCAGTAAGTATGGTTAGCCAATTTATGCATGCACCAAAGGAGAAACATGTGGAAATTGTATCGCACCCTTAAGAATTTAAAGTCAGTAGCATGAAAGGGCATTTTATTTGAAAAAAGGTGAAACAATAGAAGTGGAAGCTTATAGTGATGCAAATTGGAAAGGGGCTATAAGTAGTCGAAGGTTGGCAAGTGGGTATTTCACATTCGTTGGAGGTAGTCTTGTCATGTGGAGGAGTGAGAAACAATTTGTTGTCACCAGATCAAGTGCTGAAGCCAAATTTAGATCAATGGAACAAAGGATATATAGATTACTCTAGATAAAGATCATCAAATCTGATTTAACGATGAAGTTAGAAAATCCCATGAAGTTGTATTGTGACAACAAATTTGCTATAAGCATTGCACACAACCCTGTCCATAATGATCAGACTAAACGTGTGGAGATTTGACTTCATTAATGAAAAGCTACAAAGTGGAGAGATTTGTATTCCTTATATTGCCTCAAGAAATTAATTTGTGGATATCCTTACTAAAGTGTTTTCAAGCTCCTTCTTTCAATCCATTTCTGAGCAAGCTGGGAATGAAATACATTTACAAGCCAAGGAAATATTTTCGAGCTAGTTTAAGGAGAGTGTTGAAATTCTACTATATCAATTTTTTAATCTAAAGAAACTGCATTTCGATTAATTGTAGTGATTTGATTCTAGAATTAAGCTAGACAAATTACTTAGGAGCTATCATTAACCCTAGAATTAGTCCTAGACAAAATACATAGTTTCCTAGAATAGATTATTACTTGTGCATATAGACCTCTGTAATCTCAATTGTTCATGATCAATATAAAAATCAAGTTTCACTACAAGATTATTGATCAACCACTTGAGACTAATCTATCGATTTGCTAGTTGCACTTGAATGAAAGTTTATTTCCAAAATAACAGAATCGTATGCTTATCGTGGCAATTCAAGCAGTCGGCATTGCAGTCATTTGTTTCCATAAGGCAGTCTACCATGCTAGTGTATTATGCTTCTCATTAGTAGATTCACTTGCAGCTTTTGTGGATGAGTAGCATATTTGTTTCTAGCAAGAGCTCAGCATCAATATTTTATTCAAACGAAATATCCCACTAATAGACTACGGGGCAAGCCAAATGCCCTCCCTGAATATATTGTTGCAATCCATCTCATTGGAATCAAGTTCTCTCATCCAGTGAGAAATAATACGGATCCTACTAGATATGTATTATATGAAGACTTTCCAAGTTTAGATTCTTATTTTAGGAAAATTAATGAAGGTTTAGTTTTACAGATTTTCTAGAATCTTATGTTATTTCTTTAGTTGTTTTCCTGCTTAAATTAGACTGCTTGAAACCCTATATAAGGAGGTCAATGCATTAGAATACTTACACTTTGATTATTGAATAAACTATAATTTTCTCTCTTTGCCTCTCTTTCTCACTCTTCTTCTCTTTTTCTCCATCTTTTTCTCTTCTCTTCTCTTCTCTTCTCTTCTTCCCTTTCTATTCTCTTCTCCTCTCTTTCTCCTACAACTCTATTTCTTGTTCGACTGTGTCCTTCGTCACCATGAGTATCGAGACCATGAACAAATGAAAAACTAATGCTAGATTTAAAATTAAAAGATATTATAGAAAACGATTATCAAGATTCTTGTGACATTGTGAATTTAGCTAGCCCCAACCTCCCCCAAAGAAGCACATATTTTGTGGCTCGGGAAAGATTTAGTCACTTTTATTTTACAGATACACATCAATATATAATGTTGTATCACAATTTTAAAAAAAAAAATATATATATATATATATATATAGAGAGAGAGAGAGAGAGAGGAGAGGGAAAAGAGGAAAAAGCTTCCTGCAGAATTGAGTTAATAAAGGGAACACTCCAAACCTCGGGATTTTCTTGAAGCACTGTCGCATCAATAATGGGCGGGGGCTTTCCTAGTTCACACAGCTCACTGTAAACGGAGACCAAGCTAGCCAACCCTAGCTCAAGAAAGGATGGGGCCACAACCTTCTCAAAAGATGGCTGATAATACATGGAAACATTCATCAATAAATTGAGGAACAGTTAAAGTACAAGTGGTTGTACATGAAACAAAGATTATAGCAAATCCTTAAGCATCTCATGACATTTACTAAATGAACTCATTTCTTTGGACAAGTACGTTAACCGGTCAAGGATTAAACTAGGCCTAGACTTTTAGCTTGAAAAAGAAGCCGATTAAAAATTTGGTATTATAGCATGAAAAGAAAAAGTTGCATTTAATATGAATGCAAATAAACTGAAAAAATGGATATATCAGAGCCTAAATTTTACATGTTATATATTTACCAGAATATTAAGGGGATTTCGTATTAGTATGAAGTGCTTTCCTTTTTTCATTAACTCATCTGTCAATCCAGGTACACGTTGTTTAGCAATGTGCTGCAGATATAAAAGAGAAAAAAATGAATAAGCACAGTAGAAGTAATAGTATCGTAGTATCAAATGGAGAAACCTCTTTAACTTGAACAATCGTCTACATATTGATGCTTATTGAACACCAAAGATCATATAGAACAAATAGACTAAAAACGGATTACCTTGCAGTACCGAAATTTTTTCTGGCCAGGGCCAAAAATAATCTCTTTCACCACCTTATTTCCATCAGAGTCCTGTGGATTTTAGACACTTAACATGAAGCATTTTTCACGGTATATATCCAATATATTAATGAACGGATCTTATCCAAAAATACAAGTATTAAAATGACAAGCACTTATATCTAAATGTTCAAATGGAAATGCAAGATCTCCACTACTTTGTCTTCCCTTTGGCTTAACCAAGAATGTCATAAATTGTAAAGCGTGGTTTGACCCCACTCCAGAAAAATAATATAAAGAAAAACACCAGAAACTATGGAACTTCATCCTTCAATATATAACTTAGATCTTCCTCATTTCACAAACAATTTAGGATGAGGCATAGTTGTATCTGGTCAATATTAAGTTATTCTAATAACGGAAAGTAACACCATAGGAAACAATGCAATATACCTTGTAGTTCAAAATAAACAAGATAGGTTTTGCACCAATACTTCATAGAGTATCTGATACAACATAAGACACTAGTAGAGAGGATTAAACTTTCATGGGTAGCATTAACAAGGAAAAAGATGCTAAATTTATTTTCATTATAGTGTCAAGTCCTGGAAAATCAAACATGCACTTAGGATACACAACTACTGATTAAAAACAGTACTTGAGTGGGAATAGTTAAATGCAAATAAGTTCCAATGAGTAGAGAGATTTGACTAATTTGCAGTAATGTAATCTTACATACCATCTTTGACAAAAGTTCTTCTCGATAGGGCCTCTCCACCCCAGTTACCCGAAGAAAATTTGCATAAAGAGGTTCATCAAGCACTTCCATGTCATCTCTCTGGGAAAAGCATGAAGGGAAGTTTTGCATTACCAAGAAACATGGAGCACTATAAAGCAACGGCAACATAAAATATGTTCCTAATGCTGTCAATTAGGCAGACCTGTTACTGATGCTGATTTTGGCAATAGTAGACTAATCACCTGTATAATAATTAGACTTAATCGAGAATGGGAACAAATATGATTTGCTTTAAAAAGATACATAAGATAAGAATATCGACTTCTCAGACAGGAGCTAAGAACAGTAGACCAATTGGCAATGTAGTGCAAGCTCAAGCTACACCCACCTCTTATTAGTTATATCAACAAAAGTAAGGTTTTGATGCCACTGAGATCTTTTGAGCATTCATTACATCTCACTTTCTGGATTATTTGATAAATGATGCCGTTGAATTTTGATTTATAGTTTCACATGCTTCAGATGCACAAGATGTCGTTCAATTGGGTAAAAAAGTAATCCAGCTCTTATTTTAATTTGTTTTAGTCCGGAAACAAAATGGTAGAAAACCATAATATGCCTCTGATATGATAAGTCTCAAGATATCACAATTCTAACAATAGCTCCCACTGTAAACCTACTGGAAAACAAACCTGCCCCATAATTTCATTACAAAGGTCAATAATAATAACATGAAAGCATTCCAACGCTTCTGGAAATAATTCAGTTCACATCAAATTTGGTAAGATTGAAAATAATGATGACCATTTACCAAAGATCACTTAATGTTCACTGTGTTATCTTATATTGTCCTCTTCAAAGTTGATTTACAAAGCAAACATAAATGGAACAAAGAAAAGTTTGATAAGACAAAATTTTCAAAACTTAAGCAATAGTATTATAAATTTCACAATTGATGCACCAGACATCTCTGTCCCAACAGTATAAAGAAATAAAAAAGTGAACTATGACAGACAGCAGAAGAAGAAGAAGAAGAAAATTATTCAAGAAATAAGCAAATTTGACAGAATTAGAGCAAGCAGCAATATAATTACATGAACTTCAAATTCAACTTGCACAAAACCCAATTCAGAATAAAATGAGAAATTGGTTGCAAGATTCAGAGTGAATGGGGGATTACCTGAGCAAAAGAGTACATGAGACTGGTGCTGAGGGACCTGGGTGCCGACCATGAGTGTATAACCTCTATCTCTTCTTCATTTCTCCTCTCCATTTCCAGTTTCCTCCAACAACAAAAAAATATTATTGGAATTTTAATAACAAGGATACTGCCAGGATACAGTATTTATTATAATATTAGCCCCCGTTTGGCCCAATGTATAATTTTTTGAATACTATTTTTTTACAAAATTATGTGACTTGAAAAGATTGAAAAAAAAAAAAAAATTAGATAATTTTATTTTATCAGAGAATGTGTGATCAAGAAAAGAGAAAAAAATGTATTATAAATGTGATGGGGCCAAACAGGGCTTAATCTATTCCAATGACTAAAACAAGGGAAATTATGCTTTATGTTCCGAATCTATTGGAGATACAGTAGCTAGGTCCTCCAGCTATTATTTTGACGATTTCAATCCCTATATTTTCGTTTTGTAGCACACGAGTCCAAAATGGACTATTTACCGATATATTTAATTAAAAACTCAAATTTTATAAATTAAAAAAAAAAACAAAACAAAACAAAATGATACTTTTAATTAAAGAGGAAAAGAAAAAGGAGAAAGAATAATAAAAAAAACGTAATTCATTGAAAGGGTTCCTTAAAACCACCACAAAGGTAAAATAAAATTATTAATATATAAAAAAAAAAAATCAAGAGTGGGGACTTGGACAAAACCAATAAGTTATCCACTTATTTAGATCGTTAAAAATGGACAGTTGGGAGTACTTTAGGGAATTATAGCTTAATATTATGTAAATATTGTTTGCTTAAGTAAAATTCCATGTTGGACGGACTTTTGGAAGAGAAAAAATGAAAACCATGCAAAAAGGATGCGTATTGTGCATAATTCATAGATGAAAACCAAGATGATACAATTTAAAAGATGAATGACTTTAATTGCAACTAGGAAAGACTTGAGCTGAATGGAAAATTAAAAATGAGGAACAAAATCCAAAAAATGGAAAGAGATTATACCTTGGGATCCTCTTTGCAATCGGAGGGTGTATTTAAATAGAAGCACAAGGTATATTGGTTGCACCATGTGATTGCAACTTGCTATACTGCGATCACATTACAAATTCAACATAATATTTTCTTTCCTTTTCAGGCTTGACCATCTTCTTGAAAGCTATTTACCAAGATTTTAACCAAATTTGGGGGTACAAAATTCAATTTTCTTCACATCATAGCGTCGAGAAGAATGCTAGGAAGAGTTTCAATGAATAAAACATCAAAGTTTGAAAATTTAAAGCTCAAAATTGAAGATCCAAAGCAAGAGAGAATTCGAAATTACTTAACAACTCGGTTGAAGAATTTCAAAATAGACAAAATTGATTCTCTTTCATCACTTTTGCAATTATATTTTTTAGGTAACGAATAATCAAAGTTTTTGTTGTATTTACATATTTAGCATATTAGGCTAAACTCATAAAATGTTGGGATAATGATGTAAATCATTGATTTGTCATTTTGAATTCAAAAATTATTTCTTTTAAGTATGATTCGTGTTGATTGATTGTTATTTCATTTATATTGATTATGTGAATACTTGATCACCATTTAAAAAAGTGGTTTAATTTATTTTCAAAATGTTCGAAATATGTTTAGACATTATGATTTATGCAATCTTAATAGGTAATCTTACGAATTAATCCATTTATAAATATTTGAATTCAAAACAAGGATACTTCCGATCGTGTTTATAAATATGTATAACTTTGCTCAAGAGAGGTTATTTAATAAAATATGATTACCGATTTTCCATCTATACATAAATTAGATTAAAAGATATAAGTTGAGAATTGGAACGGGAGATTAATTGGTGGAGTTGAATTTCTAACACACTTTTCTCACATAAATCTTTTTCAAAACATTCGTCACGTGTATTTAGGTATTAATTAGAATAGTTATTAGTAATTAACATAAAAACAAATATATCATCAGTTGATTTCGTTCCATTCGTATTTGATCACAAATCAATATAATCCAAACTAACTCTATTACTTACTCTCAACTCACCTAAAATATTAGTTGTCAAAGATTTCGTACGTTTACAGGACTTTATTGAAGAAAACCCTTTTGAAAAAGGAACAACAAAGGCAAATATAACATCAATTAAGAGGCCAACGTACCTAATTGAAGTCAATTAGATCGAGTGAAATAAAAAAAAAAAAATGGCTTGTAGCTCGTACCAAAAGGACAACTGAAAATAATAACGTAACTTCTCCTCATACCATTTCTGCTTCGCACATTCTTTTTCTTCCAAATTTCGGTTATTTGTTTTGCTTCCTCGGACAAAAATTAGAATTACATGTTTCGGAGCAAGAGGTGTCACTTTCAACGTCCAAGCTATTATTGAAATTTATTAGGTGTAAAAGGAAGTATTTTCAATTTAAAATAAGAGTTTTGAAAGAGAATGTGAAAACTGAAAACCCTAGAAGCACTAGCCTCATTATCTAAATTGCGCCTTGAAGGAGAGGGTGTAATTTAGGTTTGATGAATTTGGACAAACGAAGTTCAGGCACTCTCCCACTTCACACGGAGGCTCTTAACCTTGCTTATCCGTCATGGATGGCAGACTTTTACTCCAATTACGAATTTTGAAAAATAAATAAATTCTAGACTCTAAAATTAATCAAATCCATCTAAATGGTTGGGGTGACCATGGGAGGCTGGTGGATTTTGATTTTCTGTTATTTCTTTTAAAAAAAAAAAAAAATTCAA
>CAIGRS010253389.1:0-13892 GCA_903798395.1 Fraxinus floribunda
AATTATTCAATTTTAATTCGATTTTTAACTCTATCAAACATGCTCTTAATACATTATCATAATAAAATAATTTTAACGTAGATTCATAATCAGTCCTTACTTTTAACTAGCATTTTCAACAAAATCACTTTTCACATGATCTACCGAAAAATCAACATCAAACTGTCTTTGGTTATTATTGCACACTCGTAGAAAAAGGAAATTAAAAATAAAATAAAAGGTTGAACAAGGAAAAGGACTGTGCTGAAGTGGAACAATGAGCATCTACTGGCCGTTAGATTATCTGACTCAACGGTCCAGGGAAACCCTAATAATACCTCAATTCTGAACTCCATTTATAACCTCGCAATTGGACCCTCTATTTCTCTCACTCTCTCGCTTCTAGCATAAATCTCTGTAATCGGCGAGCGAGAGAGCTACCTGTAGTCTTCTTCCGAAGGTTATTATCATTGTAATATATCTTTCTGTCTATTATTCTTTGTCTATATGGTGAATTGTACTTTTTTGTTGATAGATCTGTTTAGTGTTATGATAATTTTTTATTTTTTATTTTTTTAACTTTTTGCAAAATCCGCCTTCATGCTAGATAATCTCATTTTTGTATGTAATTTGTGGTCGCGATCAACTGTTTAATCAAATATTATTACCAATTTTGTAAATGATGTGTGTTTTACTTATAATTCTGTATTTGAAGTGTATATAAATGTCAGTGCTATTGTAGACGGATGTCAAGCACCTTAAAACTATAGATGCTTTAGAATTTAGATCTGTAGCATGCATAATTTTCCGTTTTCCCATTTTTTTAAGATTGTTTCTAATGTTTATATTTTTTCTTTTTGTTTCTTTACATTTTTAAAGCATCTTTTTGAAGGTTGTTTCTAGCGCATTCTAATGTTTATATGATTTGATTCTTTATAGAGTTTAATTGTTGCGGACTATTCCTTTGTCTTTTAGTTCATTATAGTTATTGTGGATTGTGGAATATCATAGAAAAAAAAAACTTTACCATTTATTTTCTAAAATTTTCATATAATATTTATTGGATCCTATTGATTTTTGGATAAAGCTATTTGTTCATCTCCCTTCATCACTTGGTTTGAGGGATGGATGATGTGAAAATTTTATAATGGTTGGATTAAATGTGCTAGATATGAAATGTGGTGTGAGATTGTGCCCAAGTGTAAATTTGGTAAGCAAGGGTGTAAAGGGAGGTGAACATGTAGCAATTTTGTTTATTTTTACTTGAAGATATATTTATTTATTTTTGCAAACATGTTAATTTTGTTTTCTTCAGTTTTTATTTTGCGAACATGTTGTACTGACAACTCCTTTTATTTTTTGTAGTAGCTTTGTTTTTAAAAGTTCAATATGGGTAAGGAGAAGATTCACATCAACATTGTGGTCATTGGCCATGTTGACTCTGGAAAGTCGACCACCACTGGTCACTTGATCTACAAGCTCGGTGGTATTGACAAGCGTGTCATTGAAAGATTTGAGAAGGAGGCTGCTGAGATGAACAAGAGATCTTTCAAGTATGCCTGGGTGCTTGACAAGCTCAAAGCTGAACGTGAGCGTGGTATTACCATTGATATTGCCTTGTGGAAGTTTGAGACCACAAAATACTACTGCACTGTCATTGATGCTCCAGGACATCGGGACTTCATTAAGAATATGATTACTGGTACCTCACAGGCTGACTGTGCTGTCCTCATCATTGATTCCACGACCGGAGGTTTTGAAGCTGGTATTTCCAAGGATGGCCAGACCCGTGAGCATGCTTTGCTTGCCTTCACCCTCGGTGTCAAGCAAATGATTTGCTGTTGCAACAAGGTGAGCCACTTCAGTGGTTTGACTTTCTGTGTACATATAATTGTTATTACATGGAAGAATTTAGTAATATTTTTTAGTTGTATAAAAAATAAACCATATAAATTTGCATTATACAGATGGATGCTACCACACCAAAATACTCCAAGGCAAGGTATGACGAAATTATAAAAGAAGTCTCTTCCTATCTCAAGAAGGTGGGATACAACCCAGAGAAAATCCCATTTGTCCCCATCTCTGGTTTTGAAGGTGACAACATGATTGAAAGGTCCTCCAACCTTGACTGGTACAAGGGCCCGACTCTCCTCGAGGCTCTTGATTTGCTTCAGGAGCCCAAGAGGCCTTCAGACAAGCCCCTTCGTCTCCCACTTCAGGATGTTTACAAGATTGGTGGTATTGGTACTGTTCCTGTGGGTCGAGTGGAGACAGGTATTATCAAGCCTGGTATGGTTGTCACCTTTGGTCCCTCTGGATTGACAACTGAAGTTAAGTCGGTTGAAATGCACCATGAAGCCCTCCAGGAGGCTCTACCTGGTGATAATGTGGGGTTCAATGTCAAGAATGTTGCTGTGAAGGATCTCAAACGTGGTTATGTTGCCTCCAACTCCAAGGATGATCCTGCAAAGGGGGCTGCCAATTTCACCTCCCAGGTCATTATTATGAACCACCCTGGACAAATCGGAAATGGGTATGCCCCAGTTCTTGACTGCCACACCTCCCATATTGCTGTGAAGTTTGCAGAGCTTATCACCAAGATTGACAGACGATCTGGTAAGGAGCTCGAGAAGGAGCCCAAGTTCTTGAAGAATGGTGATGCTGCTTTTGTTAAGATGATTCCAACCAAGCCCATGGTGGTTGAGACTTTCTCCGAATACCCACCTCTTGGTCGTTTTGCTGTGAGGGACATGCGTCAAACTGTGGCTGTTGGTGTCATCAAGAGTGTCGATAAGAAGGATCCAAGTGGTGCTAAGGTCACTAAGGCCGCTGCCAAGAAAGGTGCCAAGTGAAGAAAGATTGTAGACAGAAGGAATATTTTTTTTACTATTTGTATCAAAGGTTTTTTTTTTTTATTTGTGTGGGGGGGACATTTTGGTAGTTGTGTATGGTTTTCAGATGCTGTAATCTATCCTTGTTTGTATTGGGAGTGTGGAGGATTGAGCAATTTGAGTTGTGAACCCAACCCCGCTTAATGGGCAGTGGTAAGAGCCATCTCCCATCTGAATGCTGTTTCTTGGTTTTGGTCTTCACTTGACGTTTCTTGGTTTTGGTCTCCACTTTGTAGGGGTGGGCAATGGGTCGGGCGGGTCAATTTTTACCAAAACTCGACCCGACCCGCATTTATCGATTTTGGACTATTTTCTAAACCAAACCGGCCTGATCGTTCACATAACTGACCGGGCTCGACCTGAGACGATTCGAGATGGGTTAGCAAATTTTTTTTTTTGTAAGTTTTTTCGATTGAAGTTCAAACTGCCAAATTCAAGTGTGTGTGTGTGTGTGTGTAAACAAATAAGAAAGGATTAGGTGTAGAATTTCCTCGTTGAACTGGCCAATGGGCGAACTCATCATGAAAATTTGAATTTGTATTCTTGAAATTGCATAAAAAAAAATTTATATTCCTTAAACCCCACAACAAGCTCCACTACAAACCACCCATAAGCCGCCATACACGGCGGAAGATTGAAATACCGCTGCAGCCACAACAAGAATTAGAATCAGCTTCTGTGATAGAAAATGATCAACCACTGGGGTCGATGGAATTGCCACCTACTGAGCCACTACTTCCAGTTGAAGAATAGCTGAAAGAAGTCGTTATTGTAGAAAAAGAGACCCAACTAATACCTCCACTGCCAGAACAATCACTCACGACGGAGCATGTCTCCGTCATCACCACCACCGCGCCCACAACACCAATTTCATAGCCTCTAGATTCAGTACTAGCAGCTCCACAAAAAATTGAGTCACCTAAACCACCAAAAGAAGAAGCCATAGAATTTGAAAAACCAAAGAAAAAAGCCCCAGAATCAATGGTTCTTTTAAAGAAGAGAGTAACAAATTATCATATCTGTCAGATTCAGAACGAAGAGCATTTGAAGAATTCAAAAACCTAGTCTAGGAAGCTCTCAATAACCAGCTTTTCTCATCTGCACCTCAGAAACCTCAAATTCACCCGAAGAAGTATCCATATGGGGTAAGCTGAAGCACTCATGATTTCACGTTTTAAGCAGGAGGGGAGGGGTAGGGTTTTTAACATGGGTTGGGTCGAATTTAACTGGGTTTAAAATTGAACCGACCCGACCCAAATAATTTTAAACTAATTTAAAATTCGACCCAACCCATTTTTATTTGGGAAAAAATAAAAAATAAGGTATTTAAATTTCTAAATTCACAAATCAGGTTTATAGTTTAAAAATTCAAAAATCAGGTTTTTTTTTTAAAATTCTAATATAATATAATTAACTCACCCCACCTCCACCATCCTTATCGTTCTGGTGACTATTCCGACGAGCGTTCCGACGACTGCTCCGATTCCAACAATTTTTCCGACGGTCACATTTCAAAAATTTTATAGGTCACAATTAATTAATTGGTCACAGATTTCAAAATTAGTTAGTCACATATCAAAATTTATAGGTCACACGGTAATATATTTCAAAATTAGTTGGTCACAGTTTTTTTACGGTTGGTCACAGATCAAAATTTACAGGTCACACGGTCACAGATTTTCAAATTAATTGGTCACAGATTTTTTTACGATCACAAATTATATAATTTTAGGTCACAGATAAAAAAATGGTTGGTTACAGACTATACTTTTAGTCACAGATAGATTATCAAATTTTAAGGTCACCACTGCACCACATCGTCGCCACCCAACAAAAAAAACCACGTCACACAACACCCAACAAAAAACCCCTAATCATTGACCGCCACCACACCCCTACATGTCACGATGCCGCCACCACCACCACCACCACAACTCCACTTCACTACTGCACACACACCCACAGCACACGTCGCGACGCTGGCCATGACCACCACCATCACCGGACCGTACAAAATCACCACCACACCACAGCAAAGTAAAACCACCATAAAACATTGACATCACCACCACAAAATCACCTCAAAAGCTACTACAAAGCCACCACTAATCGCCACAAACCATCACAAAATAATATAAAATCGCTGCGATTTGCCACTGTAGCGAGGAACTGAGTGTCGCAGCTAAGATCAGGGGTGCTTAGAGTGTCGCGCGAACTAAGCGTCACGGCTCAGATCAGAGACCCTCAGCGACGATCTAGGCTTTCTGGCTACTACGACGTCTTTACAGCGACGACGACGTCTTCACATGAGAAAAACAGAGCACTACAGCAGTGGTGGTGACGCCTTCACAGAGGCGGTAGCATCTTCACAGCGACGGTGATGGTGGTTGTGTTTTTGTGAGAGGAGAGGAAATGAGAGAGAGAGAGAGAGAGAGAGAGAGAGAGAGAGTGTATGGGAAATTAATTAGGGTTTGTGATGAAGTTTGTATTATAATATTTTTGATACCTGATTTTTGAATTTTAGTCTTAAAAGACCTGGACTTATGTAATTTTCCCTTTTTATTTTAGACCGACCCAACCCGACCCGATTCAGAAAACAATTTAATGAAAAAAAATGATGTAAACAGCATTTGACTTCTACTTCCTGGCTCTTGGCTGTTTTTTTTTTAAAAGAAAATTTACTGTTAATTAACATTTTTTTTCTTTTTCTTTTATAACATGTTTAAATATTTACATATCAGTATTTGGGTGTGTTTGAGTCACATTATTTTGGAATAATGTATTATGAAATAATAGATTGATGTAAAATGTGTAGTTGAAAAAAAAAAAGTTATTGATTGATGAAAAATATTATTTTATTGAAGAACGTATGGTTGAAAATGAGTAGAAGAATGAAAAATTTAATGTATACCAAATAATGGCTTAATAGTCTCTATATAAACAGAGGAGATCTTTTAATTTAAAGAAAAAAAATTTATACACTTTAACAATACTTCTATGCCAACTTTTAATTTTGTTTTTTCAAGAAACATCTATTGATTTCTTTTTATTTAACATATTTTTTTATATGTTAATTTCAAAAACAATTTATGAATAAAATTTGTAACTTGTTAATTATAATAATTATAAGATAAGAACGCAAAGTGAATTTGTCGAGTATTTTCTTTGACCTTTTGACCGTCAATAATTTTTAAAAAATTATTCAAAAAAATCAATTTTATTTATTTATTTTTTGTTTTGTGTTTTTTTTTCCAAGATTACACCATGCCAAAGAAAAATGTAAAATAAAACCCTCCCCACAATTGTTTCGCATAATCTCTCTCCAAAATTCTCCAACGTCTCTCTCTCCCCCAAATTCAGATCATCTGGAATCATCCCAACAATCGTTCCTCTGTACTTGCCGCTTACAATTATCAGTCGTCCCTTCAGTGTCAGAAACCCTTGTCGACTCCTACTGGTTCCGGCTACAACAATAATTCTCCCCAGAACAACGGTATGAACAAACCAAAAAAACATGGTGTGTTTTGCTAATGTATTGTTGAAGTTTGCATAGAATAAATTTGTCCTAGCTCCCTAAGTGGTTGAATCTTGGTTCCACCCCTTGTTCCAATAGTGCTTTATTTTGCAAACAAGGGTTATTGTAATGGTGCAATTTATTCATTGCTATTGGTACATTCTTTTCCCGTTAAGATAGAGAATTTGAACTATAATATCGGGTAAAGATACGTTAACGCTTATATTAGAAAATCTCATTAGATAAAGAGACATATAGTGTTTAAATAGGTGAAATTGAAATAGACTGATGTAGTGACAAAAGCTGGGACTTTTATGTGAGGTATGACCACCTGAAGATGAACGACTAGGAAGCACACGGATTTGTGTGTAGGGGAATCTGGGGTTGAATATCTGTCTTCTGTTTATTTTGCTTTCTGTATACTCAAGAGTCCTTTAATTATGTCGTCAATAAATAATGGCCCTAACAGACTAACAGGTTCATTATGTCATTTGCCTAGCTTATGGTAGTTTCATTTCTGCCACTTTGCATTTGGTTGTTATATTTTATCGATAATAGACTTCAGGGTTTTGTTTCCAATGTAATCTATTCCTTGCGTCCTTCGTCAACACTAAGCTTCACCATAGACTCATCTCTGATTCCTGTGCTGCAAGCACTCTTGTCACCAGTTGTACTGATTATGTACATTCACATTAGAATAGCGTTGCTGTGGCTGAATGCATTTTTTTCTTCATTTTGGTTCACTTGGTCGACAGCTTGCTCTAGCTTTCTGAAACCAATTTCTTAACTTTAACTTTCGGAAAGGCTTCTGTTTGTTTCACCTTTTTCATAGACTTAACTCTTAACCTTTACCTGGCCAATGCAGGTCACCCTTCTGAACTCCGCGTCTCTATCCAACATACAAGGAGGAAGAGAAAAAAGAAACACAGAGAATGGAGGAACATTTTGAAGAAGCAATTAAACACGAGTGGTACAAAGAGGATTTCAAGACCATAGCATCTCAAATTAAGGAACAGGAGAATCTCCTTAGGCTCAAACGAAGGTGAAGTTCTCTTCTTTTTCTTGTTTTAATTAATTTATTAGTTTATTTTAATAAAACCTGTTTATGAAAAATTCCAAAAACTACTGCTCAGGTGGTTAATGGACTTACCCTTGTCCAAAAGGGAACAACAACAAATAGAAGAACTCCTACCTCCCAATGACAAGTATGTACCTGTTGTTTAGTATAATTCCTTTTGCAAACTTATCGTTTTCATCTTTAATTTGGCATCTGAGGTGATTTTTTTACTTTGGTTGATTTATTATTTAGAAAACACATTTTTTTTTTTTTGCCAGACACATGCTGTCAATTAAGTCCATTTTAGAGGGTATAAGTTCTGTACTTATTACTACCTACCTTTAATGCTAAACATACATTGTTAGTTTATTATTAGTGAAAAAATGTCGTCTTAATCAGCAAGATTTTGTAGTGTTATCTTATGCAGTAAAGGTTTTATACCATACTTTATAATGTCATGGTGCATATATCCAATTATTTTATACAATTCTTAGGAGTCCAACGTACTAAATGGTTTTAATGAGTTTTACACTCGGAAAAACATGCATATCCTTTCACAATATCTTGGTCCATGTGACAGGGTATTGCATTGATCAGGAATCAAGAGTGTTGACTGTTTCTGATCCTACTTTTATGTTGGCATGTGTGTGTACTCTCTTCCTTTTTTGCTGGTGTAGTTTCATATATTTTGTACTGTTATAATGATTTTTCAGGAAGTTTATTTTAATTTGCAGGATTCTGCCTGAGTCACTGCTTAGGGAAGACGATGTAAGTAAGTTTTGGAATATGCTAAATTATATTGCTCATGAGTCATAAAATGGTTTTGAGAAATGCTATAAGTTTGTGTGATCATTGTTTTTGTCCTTGCATTATTGATGTATTCAGCGTTGTGATCTGAAGTGTTCTTCTGCATTAATATCAGCGAAGTAATAATGTACGCCAAATGTTCTTTTGACATTAAGATTGGTAGGACTATACTCCTTATAAATTGTGCCGTGTAATTAATATGTATGCCTATTGTCACACAATAAGGTTTTACATGGCAGATCAGTCATTATCGTCTATGTTACTGTATTTTGTGTGACTTCAAGTATGCAAGTGTTCAATAATTTTGAACTTTCTGATTATAGGTCCATTTAGAGATAAACATTAATAAAATAATCTTTTGTGTAGTATGTTGTGACTAGGGATGGCAATGGGGCGGGTTCGGGGCGGGGCACCCCCGCCCCGCCCCGCCCCGCCCAGCCCCGCCCCCGCCCCGCCCCGCGCCCCGCCCCGCCTTTGACGGGGCGGGGCGGGGCGCGGAAGTTTTGGAATATGCTAAATTATATCGCTCATGAGTCATAAAATGGTTTTGAGAAATGCTATAAGTTTGTGTGATCGTTGTTTTTGTCCTTGCATTATTGATGTATTCAGCGTTGTGATCTGAAGTGTTCTTCTGTATTAATATCAGCGAAGTAATAATGCACACCAAATGTTCTTTTGACATTAAGATTGGTAGGACTATACTCCTTATAAATTGTGCTGTGTAATTAATATGTATGCCTATTGTCACACAATAAGGTTTTACATGGCAGATCAGTCATTATCGTCTATGTTACTGTATTTTGTGTGACTTCAAGTATGCAAGTGTTCAATAATTTTGTACTTTCTGATTATAGGTCCATTTAGAGATAAACATTAATAAAATAATCTTTTGTGTAGTAGTGACATGGCTGACATACAATTATGCCCAACGATTTTTACTTCTTTACTCTCCATAAATCAACAATCAGTAGGATGATTTAGTTTTTTTCTTATCAAGAAAATAGTGATTTAGTTTTACACGTGCATGTCTGATTCCTTCTCTTCCTTTTTTTTTACGGGTTAAATTGCCATCCCTAGTTGTGACATGGTTGACATACAATTATGCCCAACGATTTTTACTTCTTTACTCTCCATAAATCAACAATCAGTAGGATAATTTAGTTTTTTTCTTATCAAGAAAATATTGATTTAGTTTTACACGTGCATGTCTGATTCCTTCTCTTCCTTTTTTTTTTCTTGGGGGCGGATGGGTGGATTTTGTGTGTTTGTTTGAGGTTATTCTGTCTTATCTTATGTTCAAATCTATTATAATCACAGGTATTCTATGAGAACATCAGAACTTTTGTTGAAAAGGGTTTTGGTGCTTGTAAGTGTGAAATGGAACATCAGGTGGTTCAAGAGTATATGCAAAATATTGATTTGTATAATGATTATAAAGAGTTTTATCACCTGCTAGATGATATGACCAACAGAGGCTTATGTTCGTTTCTTGAGATTCTGACAGGTGGAATGATTAAGTTTGAGAAAACCAACTGGAGAATGAAGAGGATGATAAAAAATTATCTTAAAACGCGTTCTGGGGAAAAGAATGAAAATTCCCAAGCAAAATTGAAACTATTATGTCAGTTGCTGGAAGACCCAAAAAACTTTCGTATCAATCAGGTGGCTTTGTCTTCTCGATTGAAATCCTATCGCTCTGCTGCCATCAAGGTACTGGATGGACTCGAGGACATGCCTTTCAGAACATTGAGTGCAATGCATAGGAAACTGAGAGGTGTTAGATACATCCCTAATATGCAGTCTCCTAAATCTGGATGGAGACGTGACAGGTTAATCAGTGCTGTGAGAAAAAGGTGCATGAAGATGCTCTTGGAACTCAGTGAAGGGGATGAGACCCCAGAACCATTAGTTGGTGCATTGGCAGTTGCAGGCTTGACATTAAAGCTAATACATAACACTCCTTCTGTGATAGACTTCCGTAAATTTTCACCAGAGACAGAAGCATTGCAAAATGATATTGCAAAGGCCATCTGGTTACTAAATGATGTAAAGAGAGTGAGCCTGATTGAGCTTAAGAAATTACAGTTTTTGCTGGATCCTAGTACTGAATTATCAGAGAGAAGCTTGCGCATGGCAGTAAGGAATCTATTGACTGATTATCTTTTTGAGTGCAGTGATCTGGACAATGTCCCAGATTATTTACTTGAAACGCTTTCCATTATCAATAGAAGATCTCAACTTCCGTCTCGAAGAAAACGTCTTTCTTCAAAAGTACATTCATCTTCTCAAGAACTAATGAAGGAGGAGATTAAAAATGAGGTAGAGCATATATTAATTGTTAGTGCTCAGGCAAAACAAATTGTCTGGGACTTGCTTTCTGAACATAGACTTGACCAAAATTTTGCCGAAGCTTACATGGAGGATTCAGAAGAAAGTGAAATGGCCACTACTTCCGATGATGACAGCGAAGAAGAGTCAAGTCTTCCTCAACTTTATAGATTTCGTTCTCATGATCCAGATAACCAAATGGAAAGTATTGGTGAGACCAACCTAGCGGGGACAAATTCACCTGCCTCTACAAGTGAAACAGATAACTGTTCCCTATTGCTTTCACATAATGAAAGATTAAATTCCACTCTAGAGTCTATGCATATTAATGAAGCCGATGCAGTTGAATCTTTCCGTCTTGTACATTCTCCTTCATGTATAGAATCAAAGATGTGTGTTGACATGCAAAACATGGATAGAAATCAGCACCCATCGGGAAGTACTGGGGAATTGAGAATGGATTGTACTGATACGCTGTTGACAGCTAAGGAAAATGTTTCTACTCCACCTGTTTCGCCTGATAAAAATTCAAATAGGAATGACACTGAAAGCCAAGAAATTTCAAGTAACTCAGCAGAAATCCCAAAATATGAATTTTCTGAAAATTTCTCAGCTGAACAATCAAATATTGTCAATAACCAAAGCAATGCGGTTAATCAATACCTTGAGGTCCAAGATGCTTGTGACAAAACTAGTATGGTAGCCTATGATTTAATTGGTTGTATGTTGGATGAATTCTCCAAGATTGAAGGCTTAGATTTGTACCAAGGTGACAGATCATATCTCCGAAATCATGCTTCAGTTCCTCAGTATTCTGAAGGTATGGAGACCATATACCTTCCTGCTCTTCTATTCATTGTGCTTAATAAATTAACCTGATTTCAATTAGCTTCTTGTTTTCAGCTTTTCCGTATTGATTTATGTTCACCTGATTTTTTCAAAGAATGAACTACTCTTATCTCGTGTGCAAATTTGATGATGTGGTGAAAAGTATGAAGTATATAGTTTCTGGGCATGCTGCATGGCATCACTGTATTCCTTGCTCTAAACAAGGATAAATCTAGGAAGATTTAACTTCGAAGGAGTTCAAGATTCATTCTTTTCTATAGTCAATGAAGAGTCTGAACTTGGTGAGATTGTATGTTTGGTTGCCTGAGGACTTGGGGTTCTTCATGCGTCTAAATTACAGGCTGCTTTGCTGGAAAGAAAGCAGATACGTGCCTGTGTAACCAGTCACCATGTTAAGGTGTCTTTTGGAAAAGATAGAGAATAACTTGAAGAATTGTGGGCTTTTAATTTGTTGGCTTTTCCCTGTAATGATTTGCCAAAGATTTACTGAGAAGCATAGTTTACATGAGGGAATTATGGTACGCTTTTGGGAAGTTGTAAGAGACTAGGAAATGAGTATGAGCTTCGGATTTCAAAGATTATGCCAAAAATTGAGAAACTATGAGGAAGAAAATTAAGAGGGAGAAGAATTGAGATACATAGGATTAGACCTTGTTTTCTTAGACGATGCTTCAAATGAAGCAGATGCATGGCATTATTAAGAAAAAGGTGAATTATTTCTTCATTAGATGTCTAAAGCATGTTGAGGACTTGCATTAAAACCATAATTAAACTTGGGTCCCAAAATTGGTCTTCTTTCTAAAGATTTTGATTTGTTTTGGACGAATCATAAAAAGACTTGGCCAGGGTTACGTAATAAGACTAGTGCTTAAATCCAAAAACTGATAGCCTAGCACTGGGGCCTACTAATAAATAAATTCAGTAACTTGTTAAACTGAAATAAGACACTTTTGTTAGGAATGAATCTGAACAGCTCAAGGTTCTAAATGACTGCACGTGGGAGCCATCCAACATCCAAATGTCCTTGTTAGTTTTCCTCGCTTTCTTGTCAAACTGCACAGGTTGTACGTCTTTTTTAACAATTAGAAGAAACCTGATTGAGAAAAAAACATGTGTACATATTTATTTGTGCTTTCCACTGTCTATCATTCCGTTTGCTGTATTTTATTAATTTATTTATTTGTCAATTGTTACCTATAAATCCTCGAGAATGAACAGTATAACTAATCATTAATCAAATAGGCCTTGCCGGTGTCTTCTATCAATCAATCCTCGTTTATTTCTTTTCCTTGTACATTGGCAAGAGAACTAGCATGAATTGTTAGATGACAAACAGTTTCTGATGCATTTTCTATATGTGCAGTCTCAAGAAACCAAATGGCCTCTTCTGAGGATGATCAGGAACCAAGTTAATAACAAGTCCCCCTTGATGAGTTATTATCCTCATTTCCTGGAAGGTAACTTTGTTTCTTAGCTAAACGTTCATATTTTTGGATGTTTATAATTTATTATGTTCTTCAAAGTCTTGTGTTGTGGAATGTCTTTAAATTTGAAGCTTAAAGGTTATTTTGCAATTCCAGATCATGTTGTGATGCAACTTTACCTTTGGTACTTGAAAGCCTATGTTGGTAGATCTCTCGCACCATATAGACTGTTCGCTGCCATCATTTTTAATTTCTCTCCTTTAAAAGAGTGTTCGTATAATTTACACTTAAATCACTTGGATAGTATGAACCAAAAAGATTAGGATGTCAATGGTGACATAGGACTTGGGACGAGCTTCAATATATTTGCCAAAAATTATTATTGTTACGTTTATTTTAAATTATCCAGTTCACTGAAATATTTTAGACTTGTGTGACTATGTGCAGGGAAAAAAATTGGTCAATCACCTCCTGTTTATCCCCATCACAAGTTGCAAGTTCTAATGATTTTTTTGAAAATCCTAGAAACTAACCAAATAAGATTTGTATACAAAAAAGTGTAGCTTTTCGTTTTGGATTTAGATACTAAAAAGGATTTATCATTATTCCGCACGTCTCTGTCTGTGAGCTGTTTGTAAAGATCTTTAGGTACTTTTTGATATTATATGTGAAATTTTGCGGTTGGTCTTGGAAGTTACTGATTGTGGACTACAGCTGAGGCTCTACTACTGCAATATATTCAATTCCCAATCAGCAATGACTGCTCATAGTTGGTAGTACTCGAAGAAGAGATTGTTAAGGAAACATGACGTCAAACCGTTACCTGTACAATATAAAAAGAAAATTAAATTTTTATTTGAAATAATAAGATGAAAATCGAAGAAGATTTTATGGCACACGTCTTACATGCGCGAGGCTCTAGCTGTTAGAGACTTGTATCTTGTCTGATAAAGTCGACTAAACAGTAGTGTTGGATAGTATTGAAAACAGAAGTTAAAATGTTGTTTACTGTATTTCTAGCCTTATCCCATACCAAATGT